>PVJA010002823.1:67603-101851 GCA_004027025.1 Myocastor coypus | reverse complement strand
AAGAGGAAGCAGATACATACACAGTCAAATGTTCTGCAATTACAGTGGGCCACCAGTGAAGCTTGTAATGTTGGAGGCTATTGAATCTAAGCCTCCTAAAGCTCATCTCACCAATCTAGCTCTGCGTTTCATGCATTGTAATTAAGCATTTTTTTTTTTTTTTTTCTTGCTGGGTGGTCAAGGGCAAGTTGAAAGCAAGACCTGTATAACAAAACATTCATTTTTTTTTTTTTTTTTTTTTGTATCTTCCAGGGTCAAATCCCCTCAGGATTAAGTTTGGGTCCATAGACAGTACTTTGTAGAACTGTTGTTAGAGTCAGCCTTTGGGACGAGTCACGGCCATTGCTTGGCCATTTTGCTTTCTGTGAAAGCCTGAGAGATTGTTTTTCTCTGGGTGACTCTCCTTAGACGCACTATAGTTCATTCATCCCTTTCCTCTGAGGTCTCATAATCTCCTTGACCAGAAAATTTGGGACACCTCTGAGTTATAGGATATTACAGCACAGGTTCTCTTATATCCTGAGTCCTTATTGACCTTGAAGGGCTAGGGCCAAAGTATTGGCCCTATTGTTTTTTTTTTTTTTTAATTTTTTATTTTATTTATTTATTTTTATTCTTGTTTCAGAACCTTTGTTTGTTTATTCACTCATTTTTGTGGCTGGCTCAGCCCATCCCAAGGGCAGGGCTGGCGCAGCATGTGGTGCCGGGGATCGAACCGCGGTCCCTGAAGCTGCCCAAGCTTTTTCCCAAGCAGGCGCTTTAGATCACTGAGCCATCCCGCTGGGCCCTTGGCCCTATTGTTAACAGAATTAGGAAGTACTTTATGAGACACTTGAATACTATGACATCAGGATATTGCACTTAGAGCTGCAGATTTGTCCTCAGTGTTTTTTAAGGATTTTAAAGAATATTTCCTGTGGCATGAAAATATAAATGAGCTCCTGATTTCCTTTTATATTTCTTGTAAGATGTGGAAAGTGAAATCAAATTTACATAGAACACCTGAAAATGTGTTTTACCTGAAGTCTGAAAAAATATCTGACCTATACTCTGGTAATGATCTCTACTAAACATAAGGTAGATGGGGAGAGAAACCTTCCTGGACCTCATCTTTTGCACTTTTTTTTTTTTTTTTGTCTTTTTGAGACAGGGTCTCGCTGTGCAGTTGAGGCTGGCCTTGAGCTCACTTTTGTAGCCCAGGCTGGTCTTGAACTCACACCAATCCTCCTGCCTCAGCCTCCTGAGTGCTGGGATTACAGGCGTGAGTCACCACGCCTGGCTTCTTTTGCACATTTGAAGTCACATCAAGTCCTGAGAAGAGGTTGTGAGACACTTCACCGCTCCTCACCTGTCTGTTCCGGTGTGGGGGCAGTACTGAACAGCATGGTGAACAGAATCTTGTAGTGTTTTCTGCCCTCACTCCTCACCATCTAATCAGTTGTAGTCTTCTTTAGCCCTTGTGGAACTTGGTAGGTAGGAAGCTGATAATGGTCTAGTATGTTCTGGAAGCTTTAGTCCTCACATATAATGTGTGAAGGGTCTATGTTGATAGGAACAGCCCTAGAAGAAGCCCAGGCTTGGGCTTTTGATGTTGATTATGGTGTTTCTATAGCAACAATAGAAAATTTGACCAAACATATAGGAAGAAGACACCACACAGTTTTGAGGGGTACAGCTGAATTAGGATAATGCCTGTGAATAACTGCAGACTATTCTGCGATCTAGGGTACCATCTTTCTTTCTACATCTGAGATTGTAACATACCCATCACTGAGGTGAGAAACGCTGCTGCAAGTGAAGCTCTAACACAGATTTGGCACATGTTATCTGTGAGGAGCCAGCTAGAAAATATTTTAGGGTTGTGGGTTTTATGATTTTAATAATCTCTGACATTGAAGCATGAAAGTGCTCATGGAAAATAAGTAGATAAGCATGGCTGTGTTCCCCAAATATATTGTTGTTGGGCACCGAGATTTGAATTTCAAAGAATTTTTCATGTGTCCTAAAGTTATTCTCTTTTTTTAGCATTTTTTTTTTTTTTTTGACCAAGGAAATCTATGGAGTTCTTCCTTGGCTCATGGGCTATGCAAACATAGTTAGAAGAACAGATTTGGGCCAGGGCTTTAGTGTAGTAATTCTTGACTTAACATATAGAATATCATGTCCTGGAAGCAGATGCTAGTACAGACACAACTGGATCAGTAATCAAAGATATGGTGGAAGAAAACTTTCTTTGCCTGTAGTTTCAAAGCTTTTGCCTTGTGCTAAAGCTAGGAAAAAGAATACTTGTGGCAGGAGAGATTAATGGAGTTTTATGAAGAAGGAGGAATGATTTTTTGTATGTGTCTCTGACAGATGGTAATCAGTAAGTTAATAAGTGTTTTTGAACTATGAGAGTGAACCAACAGGTAAAATGTGAACATAGAATGAGCAGAGTATGGGATAGAAAGAAGGGAACATTTCATAAGAGGGTGAGAATGAAGGCACAGTGCAGAACCGTTTAACTGTGACTCGAATCTTCAGAATATTCTATTGAGAGACAAAGTGGGGCTTCAAATGCTGTGTAACCAGCACTTCACATTTGAAAGGCTAGCAGGTGCTTCTGATGCTTTTGAATATGTCCTGTTTTTGCTCTTCCTGGAAAACCCTGTGCACTCCTCACCTTCTCCTGATGAAAGTCTGCTCAGTTTTTTAAAGCTCCCAGATATGCCAAAGCCTTCCTGCTTGTATAATGCATGTCCCTTCTGTCACCCTTCCTCCTCCCTGCCTTTCTCTTGTCCTCTCTCACTGGCTTTGTTTGCTGGCTGTTTCTTCACCTCCTTCCTTCTTCTGTCCCATTCTCTGTGTCTGCCAAGCAAAATGAATTCCTTCTACAGTGCCACTCTGCCACATCATCCAGCCTTCTTCTTTGCCTTTGCCTTCTTCCAGTTTTGAAAGCATTTGCAGTCAGAGACAGGTGCTTATCTATCTCGCATCTCAGGCACTACCATGATTTCGAAGGAAATAGACCTTCTGGTTTAACTGCTTCCTTCATTTAGACCAACAACTTAGCATTGCTGTATCTATGCTGACAGTTTACTACTTGACTTGACTTTTAAAAATTCCTACTGTCCTCTCCAGAGAGCTCATAGACATTACCTTCCTGCTTCAAGGAGTTAATCTAATTTCCTTAATGTTGCTGGAGTAAATATTCACATTTGTGACTATAATAATGCTTAACCTTGTATCAATTTTAATGGTGTTGGTGTGGTGCATTTGTGGAAATACTTATTACTTCATATAAAGAATAAATCACTAGTATGCTTAGTACATAATATATTCAGAGATTGCAGAAAATATACAAATAGTAGTGTACAGATCTTACAAAGAATGAAATGTTGAGACCTTTTGGAAGTTTGAAGCATTGAAGATCTTTGTATGAAAGTATTTTAATTGCATACATTGTTTTTGTAATAAGGAATATAGATCTTAAAATTATATTTCAATTTAAAATGGTGCTATTGCTTTTGAATACAAGTTGGAAGTTTCTTATAAAATCAAAGTTCTGATACAATATAGCAGTCCATTCTTGGTTATTTTCCCATGCTTCCATCTGTCATCTGACATTTTTAGAGCCGTTTTACTCAGAACGGTCACTTTGGAGGACAGCAGGGAAACTTCTCCCATCACCCAACCCCTCATCATGTTATCTGTCATCCTACTCCTTGGCAAATGAATTGAAAGCTTAGGACACTGCGAAAGCCTGAACAAGGATGGTAACAGCAATTATTGATGAGTGCCCAAACCTGGAAGCTACCAGCATGTCTCCCAGCAGGTAAACAGATAAACTGGGTTTTATTCAGACAGAGTATTACACAGCACTAAAAAGAGATGAACTTTTTTTTTTTTTGTAATTATGTATTTGGGGTCCAGCAAGATAGCTCAGTGGTCTAAAGCACCTGTTTAGGCAAGCTTAGGCAGCCACAGGGACTGCAGTTCGATCCCTGGCACCACATGCTGCGCCAGCCCCACCCCCAGGGCAGGTTGAGCTGGCCATAACATAAATAAATAAAGTTTAAAAAATTAATTATAAATTTGGTACAAGGTCTTACTATGCAGTTTGGACTCATAATGATCCTTCTGTTTCAGCCTCCTCAGTACTGGGATTATAGATATGTGCCACCATGCCATTTCAGTGGCCAGCAGAGGTAAACCTGGGGTCCTAGGGCCAGCATGGCATGTGGTATTGGGGATCAAATCTGGGTCCTTATACTTGCCAGGCAGGTGCTGAGACCACTGAGCTATTTCCCTGGTCCAGGGGATGAACTTTTACTTCATGAAAAGACATAGAGGCAGTTTAAGTGCATATATGAGTCATGGCAAACCCTTCAGAGTTTGTAATGATAACAGCCAGCTGCAGTACATGTGCCATAATTTCAACACCACTGTATATGATTCAAACTATATGACATTCTGGAAAAGATAAAACCGAAGACAGGAACTTGGGATGTAGCTCAGTGGTACAAGTGCCTGGCCTAACAATCACAAGGTCCTGAATTTGATTTTTGATACTAGAAACTCCCCAAAAAACAAAACCAAGAAAACCATGAGCACAGTACAGAGATCAGGGGCTTCTGAGGGCTTGTGGGGTGAGAGGCATGAGTACGCATGGCACCGAACGCCTTTAGGGGAGTGAAAGGGTTCTGTAGGACACAACAATGGTGGATATGCTACACTATAAAGTTTTTAAAAGATAGAGAATATCCAGCTACCAAGAGCAAAACCTTAATATGAGTTGTGAATTTGGGGAAATGGTGTCTCCTTGTGGATTCCCTACTGGTAGCCATTGTGCCCCACTGGGGAAGGTGGGTGATACTGAGGCTCATGTCATAAGACAGAAAGTAGATAGGGGCTCTGCATGGGTGCTGTTCCATTTTGGTATAAACCTAAACTTTCTGTAAAAGATGAATTACATTTGAAACACAAGCAAAATAATCATCTCTGCATGTTAGTCAGTAAAGAAATCAGTAATTTAATGCTAACTGTGTAAGCAGTGGTATCCTGCACACAGCAAACTATTAGCACACATGTTAACACTAATCAATTTTAGTAATGTAATAGTATAAAAAAGTAAGTCAATTGGCAAGTGGACTTATACAGTATGGTACTATTTATTGCATGTAGAAATAAAACAAATACATGTCTCGTTTACTCTTCTCTCATTGCTGGGACAAATACCCGATACTCAAAATGAAGGAAGGAAAGGTTCATTTAGCTCAAAGTTACTGGAGGTTTTAGTCTGTACTCAGCTGGCTCCAAAGCAGAAAGCAAGCTTTGATGGTGGCAGCAAAGGGAAGGGTAGGACTGACAGCTAACTGATCTCTCTTCCCTCCTCACATTGTAATGCAAGTTGCCTGCCCCAGGACAGGTGCAGCATCTGTACCCACAATAATCAATCACAAACTCTAGGAGCCACCCCATGACTGCATGAGGCTTTAGGGGGACAACTAGACACAAACTGTAACAGCGTAATTGCATAATACAAAAATTCTGAATATTTAGCATGCTAATGATAATACATTCTGCAAATGGTTATTACTACTTCATAAGAAGTCAGAATAAAATCAGGATTCAACAGCTAGGTGGGTTCAACTGTATAGACAATGATTTATTATTTAGCTTGTTATTGCATATGGTAGTTTATTGTAGCATTTCTACATACTTTGTATTTCTGAAGTACTACATTAGAAAGAGCTAAGGAAGGAAAAATAGGCAACAGAGCTTTTGTAAATAAGGAGGGGAAGAGGGGTTGAGGGGATGGGAGGAGAATGGGGAGAAAGCAAACAGCAAATTGTATCATGTACAGGAACAAATTGCTTATGATGAATGTTGTCATTATGTATATTTAAAATGTACCAATAAAAATAGTTGAATGCAAAAACAAATAAGAAAGAGCTAATGTCTTAGTTACTTTTTACTCGTTGCTGGGACAAATAGCACACACTCAAGATGAAGGAAGGAAAGGTTTATTTAGCTCACAGTTTGTGGAGGTTTCAGTCCATATTCAGCTGGCTCAAGGCTGAGTGGAGCAGGGCAGAGAGCATCCAGTTCACGGCGGTGGAACAGCAACAAAATGGTGGCAGAAGTAGCCAACCAAACAGGGCAGCAGAGAGCAACAACTCCAGTCTGTCTCTCTATCTCTCTTTATATTACATTCAGGCTGTCTGCCTCAGCCCCCACCTTAGGCTACACCCATAATCCCAGAAGTACTTCCACCCATAATCCCATCAGCACTAAAACCTATAATCCCAGGGATCATGGATCAAGTCTCAAACTCTAGAAGTCCCTGCCCAGTGACTACATGAGGCTTTGGGGGGACAACTAGACATAAATCATAACAGCTAAGGAAAATAATGATGTCATTTTAGCCAGAATATTTTTTTAAATAACAATAAACACTAACATAGGCAGTACACATTAAGAAGTTCTGATGCTATGAATAATAATTTTTGTCTTTTTATATTTACATTTTCAAAGTTATACAGATTAAAAGGCTATAGCAGAAGTTGCTTAGCTGGAGTTTCATTGTGATTCAAGGTTCAGGGTTGGGTAAGATAATCAACCTGGGGAGCAGGATCATAGGAGTAGAGACGTTCTGACTGTAGTTGACTACTGCAGCCATGACTCCTCCCAGTCTACAGTTTACACTTACTGTTCCGGTTATTAAGACTATTTCATGAGTCTTTCAGGTCAAGGTATCATTTTGTGTAAAACCGGCACATCCAAAGTGAGGCTTCCAGCACTGTCTTGCACACCACTCAGCACAACACAACCAGGTGTGTAGAGGTTGTCTCCACATGCATGGCAATTCTCCAGCCACAGAATGGTCTATGATCTAGCTCCGATTTTGGCCTCTGCAACTAGACAAGGCCTGGCTGAGATCCCACTGGTTGAAGACCCAGTCTCATAAGACTGCTCCTGACTTCAGAGTGCCTATTACAAGTACTAGGATGTCACTTGAACTTCTGACTGACTAGTTATAAATTGAACATTCCCATGACTCTTTACTTATGCTAGATTGGCTCTAAGAACTCAAAAACCCTTGTGTTTACCCATTTATTACAAAAGAACGTTACAAGGATACGGATAATCAGCCAGAAGAAAGAGATGTATGTAGCCAGGAGCCTGGGAAGGGGTTCCAGCCTGCCATCATCCCTTTAAATGTGCTACCTTTCAGATATGCAGCTTTAGTGCTGAACCTTTCTTTTTGAGGTTTTATAGAAGCTCCATTAGGGTTCTATTGGTGATCAGGTCCATCTTCAGTATCTGTCCCCTTTCGAGAGGTTGGGGGAACTACTAATTCTATGGTTATTTCTCTGGTAACCAGCTGGCATCCTGAAGCTATTGGGAGCTCACCAAAAATATCTTTATTGTTCAGGGGCAAAGTAGTTGCATAGCATCTAGCATGTACATGGCCCTGGGTTTGATCCCTAGCACTGGAAAAAATAAAGAAAATATAAAATGTGGAGGTTCATGCTTATAATTCCAGGCTGTGGTAGGAAGATAGTTTGAGTCCAGCCTGGACAACTTATTGATTCAATGAAACACTGTCTGAAAAATTAAAAAAATAAAAATTGAAAGCACCAGGCAATGTTAGCTCAACTCAAAGGGCTTGAGTTCAATCTCTAGTAAAAAGAAAGAAAAAGTATATTTCTGTTTTAATTTGTAGGTATGAGTGTGATCACTGTGTATATCTAAAATGTATCAATACTATCTGATTAAAGATACATTTTAAATGTGTTCTATGAATTTTGGTTAATATACTCAACATATATTTATTGAGCACCTACCAAGTTTGAGGCTCTTGAGATAACCTTGTAAATAACATGGTTCCTGCTTTTACGGAAGCAGGTACTAAGTATTTGGTACAGGGTGTCACTATGCAGCTTGGACTTGTAGTGATTCTCTTATTTTCAGCCTCTCCAGCATTAAGATCACAGGTGTGCACCACCATACCTGGTCTCTGTAGCTGGCTTACCATGCCTGGGGCAGGGTCAGTGTGGTATGTGATGCTGGGGATGGAACCCCAGTTCCTGTGCTTGCCTAAGCAGGTGCTTAGTTCTTTGATCTATTTTGCCAGCCCAATTTGTGTACCTCTTAAGTGCTATCTACAGTCAAGTAGAGTTGCTGATGGAGCCCATAGGAAGGGTACCTTGCTTAATCTCAGGCTTTTTGGGAAAGTAGTGCGTCAGCCAAGTCCTGAACAATTAGTGACGTTACTTGTAGAGAGAGCTGAAATTAAGACATGCAAAGCATAGGAACCATTATGAAACTCAGAGGGTAGGTTGGACCTCAGAAGGAAACAAAGCTTGCATATGGTTAAGTTACCTGGAGGTGCACTTTTCTTGTACACATCAAAATGTAGTAATAGATTTGGTCCCATAAATATTGTGCTTGCATATTATCTAGATAGACCTTTAAAGTTTAGGCCAACTTTCAAGGATAATTGAGCATGTTTGGATTTCTGATTGGAATCAAAGTTTGACCAGCACTTGGGAGGCTGAGGCAGGAGGATCGGTGCGAGTTCGAGACCAGCCTAGGCTACAAAAGTGAGCTCAAGGCCAGCCTCAACTGCATAGTGAGACCCTGTCTCAAAAAAAGAAAAAAAAAAGTTTGGGATAGGATTTTCAGAATATTGACTTGTTATATCCATTGAATATATCATATTTCGTACTCAAGGGGTTGCTTTCCTCTATTGAATGTCTGACATTTTTATCTGTGATGTATAAAATGAGATTGGTAATGAGCTTAAAAAGCCATAAGGTAAAAAGCTTAAAATCAATAAGGCTATGGCTACTTTATGATTCCTCATATATCTAAGTAAATTATTAAACTCTGTGTTCTGAATAATTGTTTCAGCTCATATTTAAATGTGTGGTTTGGAGATAATTTCAAGTAAATTTTCATTTTATAAATTTTCACTAATGAGAATAGTATGAGAATTCTGCAAACTTATCAATAAGATGCTCAGGTAGGAATAAATAGGAAAAGGTTAAAGGAGCCCAACATGTAGGGATCCCATAGATGAAGGGACAGAGTGACAAGAAGTGACAAAAGAATAAGACAGAGAGTGGCGGCTGATCATCAAGACTGTTGAACATTAGAAGATTGGCTTTTATTTGAAGATCAATGAAGTACTTTTGAGTTACTGTTAAGAAGTCCTAAGACATAATTTGTAGTTGTAAATGATTTTGCCATTGCTGCATTAAGAGAGAATTGGAGAGAGCAAGAGAATGATAATAACTCAGTGTGGAAAAGCAATAAAAGTAGCAGAAGTAATTGCATTCGGATTGCTTCTGGATTGGATGTAAGAGGTCAGAGATGTTTGGATTTGAGCATACTGTCCAGATTCAGGAGATAAGTAGGAAGAACAGAGGAAGAAAGGCTTGCTAGTATGAAGAGTTCTGTTTTGACAGTGTTTGGTGTTAGATATCACTGTAAGAATGTAAAATAAGCCCTTTGATGTTAGCCTTGAGTACTAAGGAGAAGTCAGTGCCTGCAACGTATTTGAGAGTCCTAGCTTATATTATTTTATTTAAAACTATAGACTTGGATGTAAATCATTTGCAGGAACATAGTTATAGAAGAGGAGGCTTGCCGCACAGAGGTCCTGTATCATAGGTGAAGGACCTAGCAGAGTGACACTTTTTTCATACCGAGTCATTCTTATAATTCCTGTTGTCTAAAGTGAACAATGGACTATCAGTTTATTTATACACAAAGCCACTGTAAACAAAAGCTAAACCTTTGACGCAGTTAAATTTTACTTATAACTCTATTTTGTTTACCAAAAGTTGAAATGTTCATGATGAACACAGAAAATAAAGTCACATGTTTTGAAATTATTTGATAGATGATTGTATTTGGACATAAATCAGGAATGTAAGAGGAACAAAACAGTTGTCAAATATATATAATTTCTCTGTGGCGGAAAAAGTACCACTAATAGAATGCTCTTTTACCAAAATAGAAATGTTTGAGAAGAAGACTGATTTATAAAGGGAAGCAGGAAAAGATTTCAAAAAGGAGGCTGAACCATGAATTTAAATATTTAGAGGAAGGCTGAAGATAATCTCTGTATTCTTAAATGACAAACTATAGGAACAGGCAAAGCCTATATGCTATTGTGTTTCATGCAGAGTAATGACTTCTATAAAAGTTAAAATCACCAACTTCCATTTTTTAACATAATATCCTACCTCCAGAAAAGGCAAAGGTAGGTGTTAGACTTGACATCACAATCACCTTTAATAGTTTGAAACAATTTTCAGTGAGTTGACATCCATCAGGAGTATAATGTGGTGGTTTGATTTCAAGTAAGTTTGAAGCAATGTAACTGCCCTTAAATATCCATAGTAATTTAGGCTTTCGAGTTCTACATTAAAAAAAAAAAAACCTTCTGGAACTCACATTAATAATTTCACTGTGAAATAGTATCTTCCTCATACACCAGGATTACTCAAACACAAGTTTGCATAAAGGAATGTATGTGAGTCACGGGAGGATGGGGGCACAATGTTATAGTTTGGATCTAGATGACCCCCAAAGCCTCATATGGTCAGAGGTGGCTGAATCTAGAGAACATGGTTATGATTAAGAGTGTGTGATTACTAAATCAGTCCACTGATTGATTGGACACCACCCTAATCCAAACAGACTAAGTAGAGTATATATATATATTGTGGGACTGGGGTTTGAACTCATGATCTTACATTTGGCAAGCAGGCACTTGTGCCACGGAGC
The DNA here is from genome assembly GCA_004027025.1 of Myocastor coypus. NCBI lineage: Eukaryota > Metazoa > Chordata > Mammalia > Rodentia > Myocastoridae > Myocastor > Myocastor coypus. The sequence goes on along the minus strand of PVJA010002823.1, from coordinate 91,069 downwards.
TATCTCCCCAGCCCCTGGCCTAGGTACAATATAAAAGGGGGAGAATGATGTTCTTAAGTTCCCTTGTTCCTTTGCTACAGTGTACCTGCAGTGAACTGCTCTTCTCTGCCGTGCCACACTGCCTTGGAGCCAGCCAATTATGGACTGAAATATTTAAGAACTGTGAGCTACTTATAAACCTTTCTGTCCTTGACTTTGGGTGCCAGATACTTTGTTTTAGCAATGAAAAAAGTGACTAAGTCAGAATTTGGTATCAGAAGCAAGGTTGTTGCTGTGTCTCTACTTGACCGTTTGGTTCAAGACCCTTTGGAAAGATTTTGGAAAGCTTTGAAGATCTTGGCTAAAATATAGAACTGTAGCACCTTAGGTTCTAATTGATAGGAGATTTTTGTCTGAGCTCAAAAAGCCAGAAAGCCAATAGAAATCCTGCTGGTAAAGATCAGACTTAGGATGTTTCTGCTGAGAACAATTTTGGCAGGTAGACTCCAGACAGTATGTGTTATACTTTGACAGAAAGTTTCTTTGCACTTTGGTCGTGTTCAGAATCTGCCTGAGAAAAAGAATAGAGGTGGTGGACTAATCTTGCAGAGGAAATGTCATGGTATCCTAATGTTGAGGCAGTGGCCTGCCTATTGTTAGGGGCATTTATCCAGGTCTGTGTTGAAAATGAAAAGAAAAGAACCCAGTAGAATGATTTGAAACATTGTGACTCTGGTTAGCTAGGAAGCGCCAGTAAAGTTGTGGGTCACAAAGATGGAGCACAAGAGACTTTGGTTGCTGAGAAGGAACAGGAAAATATAAAAGATGGTTTGAGGACATCACAGGAAGTAGTAGACTCCACCCTTCTTCACAGCCTCACAATTGCGAGAGTCAGACTTTACTTTGAGAAGAAAGCCCCAGAGTACCATATTCCACAGGGGCAGTGGCATAGGGCACTTGTTTCTTGGGATTTAGTTCATAAGCACTCAGCCCCTATAGTCAAGAGAAAAGGAAGCCTGGCTTCGGCTCCAGCGGGTGGCCAACCTTAGCATCATCTATGTGGTGCTGGTTTTAAGAGCAAGCAGAATGTAACAGTTGGGGGATTTGTATGGTATACACTCAGATTTTAGAAGAAGGCCTAGAGGCCAATCAAGGTGTCTCTGAGAGGTCATTAAGTGTAGTTGATTGACTTGGTACTGCCCCAATCTTGTGGCTTACATAGAGTATAAAGAGACATAAAGATACCATTAAGTTCCCTTGTTTCTTTTCCTATCTTGTGAATTGTTCTATGTGATGCCCTTCTGCCAAGCCACCCTGCATGGGAACCAGCCAATTATAAATTGAAACTCTATAAACTGTAGGCTAAATAAACCTTTCAACTATGAGTTTCACTCATTTGGTCTCAGCAACAAGAGAAAAGTAACCAAATTAGTGACTGGCTCCTTTCAAAGGTTATGTTTTGTCTTTTTCTCTGCCTTGCCTTGCCTTGCCTTGCCTTGCCTTGCCTTGCCTTGCCTTGCCTTGCCTTGCCTTGCCTTGCCTGGCCTGGCCTGGCCTGGCCTGGCCTTCCCTTGCCTTCCCTCGCCTTCTCTTCCCTTGGCTTCTCTTCCCTTTTTCCTTTCATTTTCATCCTGGTCTTATATCATATACATATTTTGGTTAATCTATGTAGTACATGTGTAGATGTACTAAGACAAATTATGCACACTTCAGTGAGATTCTTAAACATTTTTTTCATGACATAGGTCTGTATAGGTTTGTATCTACATGATACAGTCAGTGTTGATCTTAGCTGAAGTTCTTAAAGTGCCATGGACTTTTTTGCCACTTTGTTCTGTTGGTGGAATTGAATTATGATTGAATTGGATTGGGGCTGGAGCTCAGTGGTAATGCAGTTCCTTAGTGTGTTCAAGACCTTGGGGACCATCCCAGCACTGGGAAAAAAAAAAAAAAAAGCATCATTTACTGGAGTTCTTTCACCTTAATGTAATTCCCAATGGTGACTTTCTGCTAGCAATAAGGAAAGGAACTAGAGATGGAGTTTACCTTTTCTAAATATAGAAGACAAGTATGAGAGTGAGTTAATGATAAAAAGGAGTGATACATAGCAAGATTATTAATTAGATGGGTCTTTAAATAGGAAGTTGCTCTCAAAACTGCTGTAGAGAATTGTCAGCACTATCAAGACCCTTTTGCTGTGCTGGACTTCTGGGCCACAGGGTTTTTTGTGATGCATCTCCCACCTGCAGGATCTGAGTCTAAGTATAGTATCCTTGGGAGGTAAGTTACATTGCTGGCTAATAAAACCTTTTATATATTTTGACATATTCTGCTAAGTTTTATTGTGGGTTGTGAATGCTTAATGTCCTCTGTGGGGCTTTTAGGAGGATATGTTTTCATAGCACATGTGGTGCCTTTATCCTCTCAGCCAAACTAATGGGTTTTAATTATGCCAAGGGCTGTGGATCCCTGAGATGCTGACAAATGCATAATGTGTTTTAAATGGCCACGATGGAAAGTACACATCAAAGTTTAACATGGAACAGTGTTTGGAAAACAATTTTTCTTTGCAAAGATGCAACCTGTCATTTTAATTTCTCAAATTGAATAATGTGGTTGAGTCATCCTTGAGTCAGATAGCATATTCTTGTGTGCACCATGGAAGAAACAAAACACTGAATTGAACTTCAAGGAACCCGTATTGGAGGCCATATTTTCACTTCCTGTTTGAATTTGTTAAAGCACCTGATATTCTTCTATACAGTATCTAGCCTTGGTTGTGCTCAGGGGAAAGCTAAAATTTGGGAACATTTAGGGTTATTGAGAGACTCAGATAAAATGTCAGATGAAACAGGCAAATATGAAAGAGCTCATCCATAGTTCTAGATAACCCTGTTAGGTATTCTCCACTAAGTTGGGAATCTAGCTAATTTTGTCAGTCTTTTATCCCCTTGGTCAATGTCATGGATTTCTAACCCTCCTCATCCCCTTATTCTGTTAACACACTTCATGTACTTCCACTTGTGACCCATAAGATATGTGCCATTTTGGTTTTTGCCTTTTAATTCTAAAAATGGGAGAGAACCAAACAATATCCTTAAAGTATTTTAAGTAAAGTATTTTAATAGTAAAGCTCTGTTGCATTAACAAATTCTCAGGGATCATGTGTATTTGTTGATTTTCTTGGGACAAAATTCTATACCTAGTACTAAGGCAAAACAGTCTGTCATGGCTGCTACTATGACAGTAGATAATCTTATTTGGTGCTAAAAAGAATACTTGTGACCATTTCTACATTTTTTAATAAAATAAATATTTAGGAGTTTACTGAGTAGTTCCATATTTTATTTCCATAATGCAGAGTGTATCCCATAATCCATGAAAATTGTTCAGCTTTCTGCCAGTCAGGCTGATTAGAAGTGTATATGTGTAACTGTCTTATGTTAGCTGAGCATAATTTAATGGAAAAATAGATTTCCTGGGGCATAATCAACTCTCATTCGATGTTGGTGAAATTGACTGATGAGGTGTTCCATTCCCTAGAGGAAAGAAGTTGATGTGTTATAATTATGGGAATTGTGAATGCATGCTGACTTTATAGTGCTAATGAAAGTCCATGCACCCTCTAAACCCTGGCAAGTTGAATAGGGTAATTGACAGATCTAATAACCATAACTTTGTAAGTAGGATTCTCTCTGCAGACTGAAAAATACTTACAGTAATAGCTACCTTTGTCATCTTCAGTTGAGTATATACTTTCCTAATCTGTAAAACTTAAGGTTACAAATATTTAGTATCATAGTATAAAGTTTCTTTTGCTTTCATTAATGTTGTAAATATAGTTTATAGCAGATTTTTAAAACAAAATACAGTGCATTTGCCTCCATTAGTGTATGAGAGATTTTGCAGCACTTATGATTGCAGAGGTTTTAATGTAGTTGATATACATACAAACAACTAAATAATCCCTTTTTCTAAAAACAGAACCTCTGTTGCTGCAAGAAATTTCCTTTTTGGAGAGTTTTTCTTCTGGTATAATTGTGCAGCACTAGTTTTTTTGGTGATGAAATTGTGAACCACGTGCCAATCTGATGACGTTTGTGTCTTCTCGATGGCAGATGACAAAACAATCAAATGGTTATTTATATAGGAATCTGAGAGAGATATAAAGCTTGTGATAAAACCACAAGCCTCAACTGTTAAGTTTTACCCAGCCAAAGAAAATTTCAGCTGCATTAAAACATGCTAATATTGCATCAATTCATTGAAGCTGTTTTCTTAGAGCAGCAAATTCAGGTTTATGTTATTTAGGCTAAGGCATAATTTAACTGAAATGTGATAAATGTATTATTGCCAATGTATTTTCATGAAGTTTAGTGTTAATAATAATTGATAATATAGCTTACAAATAACAAGCCTTAAATTCCACTCAAAAGCTTTTGTTGTTTTGATTCATAAATTTATCTGCTGCCAAATAAAAATTGAATAAAATAACTGGAGAGATTTATATTTGACTTCCATTTCCCACCAACAAAATAGCTTATCAAAATTATTTAGTATGATAGGAAACATACACGTATACCCTGTCATAGTAAAAAAGACAAAAGGGTATGTTCTTTTTTTTTTTTTTTTTTTTAACTTAAGAAGTCCCAAGAATTTGGAAATAAGAGAATTTAAGGGAGGCAGCAAGTCTTGCTGTATTTACAGTGGAGGTCTCCACTCGTGTTGGGTAATGAGTGGCCCTGATTTACAAAGGTGCTTCACCTCACTGAGTGAGCAGAACATATCACCAGGTTTATCTACAGTTTATGTTTATTATTACAGATTTATGGTGTTAACAGGAAAAATGATAGGTTATGAAAACCAGATTCAATTTTTTTTAGTAGTGTAAAGCCTAAATACCTTCCCTTAAAATTCTAGGCCTGTTACTTGTGTTTGTTTTACTGGTTATTTGGGGGACCTGAGGAGGTATGCTTTTTTATTGTTAAACAATATTGCAGTGAGCAGCTGTCAGTGCTTAGACACTGCTGAATATTTCCTTAAAATAAGTTTCAATATATGGATCTGATTTACTTCACTTAAGAGTATGTTCTCTGGTTGCATCCATGTACCAGCAAAAGACTCAAATTTATCCTGTTTTATAGCTGAATAATACTTCATTGTGTAAAAATAGCATATTGCCTTTATCTATTCTTCAGTTAATAGGCATCTGGGTTGTTTCCAGGATTTAACTATGACAAATTCACTGCCATAAACATCATATTGTTTATGATGTTCAGTTTGAGAGCCTGAAAAAGAACATGGAATATGAAGGGTACAATAGATACTGGGAAAAGAGAATGAACTTATTCAAAAGGAAAGGGTTACTGAGTTGGGGAGAAGGACAGAGAGGGAGTGGGGGAAAGGGGTGTCTATGTATATAAGCTGGATGGTTTGGACAACTGCACTGTGCATTTCCGCTGTTCTATGGAAAAAAGCAGATAATACTTTATTTTGTTTTGTCTCCTTTTTTTCCCAATTGTTTGTAATTTTTATCTTCTCAATTTCTTATGCATTTCTTTATTTTTTTCTTTCTTCCAATTTTACATGCATATATTTGGTAATATGAATAATTGGTTGGAAGACAAGACTGTGTTACAAGTACTTTAAAATCCATGTCACTTGAAGTGAAATTCTATATCGCTATTAGTTTTCTCTGTTTTGATTCTAATTTGTGACCTTTTTGAAAGATGAGACTTTTTTTTTTTTGTGATACTGAGGATTGAACTCAGGACCTTGCTAGTGCAGGCAGATGCTTATTCTACTGAGCTATCTCCCCAGCTCTCTTTAAAAAAATTTTAAAAAAAACACATTAAATTTTGACAATTAAAGTTTCTATGTTAAAAACATGCGTTTTGAGGGCCCGGCAGGATGGCTCAGTGGTCTAAAGCGCCTGCTTAGGAAAGCTTGGGCAGCTGCAGAGACTGCGGTTTGATCCCCGGCACCACATGCTGTGCCAGCCCTGCCCTTGGAGCAGGCTGAGCCGGCATTAAAAATAAATAAATAAACAAAAGTTCTGAAACAAGAAAAAAATAATAAAAAAATTAAACAAACAAACAAAACCATGCATTTTTGAGGACTTTTGATATTTATGCCTCATTGATCTTCAGAATAATTGGCTGTTTTATGAACTAAGTTTCTTTATATTTTCCCATATCTTTATTAGCATTGGGAAATAAAATAATAAGGGAGCTGCTAATCTCAAAGGTAATCAGTCTGTGTTTTGGAAGAGTTGTGCATCTTTGATTACTGGTGATGCCAACTACTTCTCATGTTTACTATGTGTGTGCGTGAACTCCCTCTTCATGTCCCTTGCTCATTATTTTCTATTAGAGTTTTTGTCTTTTTTTTGGTATATAGCTGTTATTCATATACATATGTAGAGAGACACAATCATCACAATCATATATATATATATATATATATATATATATATATATATATATATTGAAAACTCCATTTTTCTTGTTAACAAATTGCTTTGATTATAGTATTTTTTTCTGTATTCCAAATTAAATAAACATTAAATAAGGACTGTCGAATTTGTCTATGTATGCCCTCAGAAAAACTTTCTTATCACATACTTATAACATTTTTTTCTAGTAATTGCATAACTTGCTTATATTTTTAATCTCTAAGGAATTGATTTTGATATGAGACATGAGTTTTGAATGTGCTTTTGAAATTTACCCAGTGCAAAATTCCAAAGCAACAAGGAGAATCTCCTTTTTACCCCAGGTAATATGAATTTCACTATATTGAAGTTCTAAGGAAGAAAATGTTAATAACTTAAAATTCTCCTATTCATATAAAGTGGCTCTAGGTTGTCCCTCTTAATTTCATTTTTAAAAAAGGTTAGGTTTATATCATCTAAAATTTTTATGAATTCACAGTATTAAATATACTTGTGGATATCCAATCCTTACTTTTCCTGCCAGTCATGTAAATTATCATAATGTTTGCCATCATGGTGAGTATAGAGATTTTCTGTGTGAGGTTTTCACATCAGTAATGATTCAAGTGAATTTGGAGGAAGCTTTACTTTTCATGGCTGCTGTCAATTGCTTGAGAGTTTAGACTCAGAAGACCAAATCCAAAAAATATATTTTCTCTAACTAGATATTCCTACTTATCACACAATTTGGTAATTCTGACCATCATACCCATGTGTTATGATTTATGTCCAGTTGTCCCCTAAAGCCTCATGCAGCCATGGGGTGAGAACTTCTATAGATTTTTAAAAAAGTTTTATTTATTTTTTTTTCTTGTTTCAGAACCTTTGTTTATTTACTCATTTTTATGGCCAGCTCAGCCTGCCCTGAGGGCAGGGCTGGCACAGCATATGGTGCCGAGGATCGAACCACGGTCCCTGAAGCTGCCCAAGCTTTCCCAAGCAGGCACTTTAGACCACTGACTCATCCCGCCGGGCCCATGAGCTTCTATAGATTAAGACTTGACTCATGAGTCAGTGGGATTATGTGATTTAGTACTGATCTAGAGTTTGAGACTTGATCCATGATCACTGAGATTATGCATTTTAAGTACTTCTGGGATGATGGGTGTGGCCTAAAACAGATAGGCTGAGGCGGAGAGCCTGAATGTAATATAAAGAGAGACAGAGACAGAATAGAACTGTTGCTCTGTGCTCCCCCTGGTTGGTCCATTGCCCCTGTCACCACTGTTGCTGTTCTGCCACCATGAACCGGATGTTCTCTGCCCTGTTCCACTAAGCCTTGGACCAGCGGAACATGGACTGAAACCTCCAGCAACTGTGAGCTAATAATCCTTTCCTTCCTTTGTGTGTTGCGTATTTGTTCCAGCAATGAGTAAAAAGTAACTAAGACACCATGTTTTCTCTTTTCATGTAAATCTCTGAGGGGTGGGCTGTATGTTTAGGGATGATCTTGATTTAGCAGACAATGAACGTATACAAGAGTATAGGCTATCCTGCTATTATTTCATTGCAGCACCTAATGGATTAGAATGATTCCTGAATATGGTGAGATGTGAAAGTTGACTACATGTATGACTTCAAAAAAAAAAAAAATCTGTTTCCTTGCCTTTAGTCATGTTCCTGCCTAATCTTGGAAGGCAGTAAGATGCTGAGGAAGGAAGCCTGGTTTACAGATCAGGGGACCCGAACTTGCCTTCTTTTTAATCAAACTGAGGTTCTGGAAGAGACGATAGACTTTGACCATAGCAAAAAATGTTAGCACAAAATAGAAAATGTCCCCTTTAGTGTGGTTTGACTAATGCTGCACTAGTGAGCCAGAGAGCAAGCCTGTAGATGAGGTAATAAATGATTCACAGGCTGAGAAGTAGGAATGGCTACTAAGTTCATATCGCACCTAATAGAATTAAGTGCCATGTTGACAATTTTTTGATTGTCTGCAGTTATGGTTTGTGTATAGGTGTCCCCCCAAAGCCTCAAGCAGTCATGGGACAGCTTATGGAATTTGTAATTGATTATTGTGGGTGTGGGTGCTGTACCTCCCCTGGAACGGGTGATTTGTCTTTCAGTGTAAGGCAGGAAGGGAAGTTAGCTGCTTGAGCTGCTGCTATTCCTCTTTGCCTGCCACCCAGAAAGGTTGTTTTCTGCTCTGTGCCTCTCTGCCTTGGAGCCAGCTGAGTATGGGTTGAAATCTCCAGTAACTGTGAGCTAAGTAAACCTTTCCTTCCCTCATTTTAGGTGTCAAGTATTTGTCTCAGCAACGAGAGAAGAATAACTAAGACATTTGCTCACTGTGCTAAAAAGTCAGCCCAGTGAAGCTTTGCATTCAATCATGGCATTTAAATTTTACTCTGCCCAAACTAAATGTGATCCTGTGCCTGTCAAAAATCGAAATACATAAGTCTATGTTCTTTTATTAATCCTTAGGTTGGTCAATGACTGTAATATATCACTGTTTCACATACTCATGTATAAAGACTGTATGAAATCTTGCATTGTTTAATCTTTTTATCATAGTGAGAATAACTTAGGTGCATTAATTTTTTAAACTCATGGAAATGAAAGATAACTATTTGACACTGTTCTCTTGGTTGCACTTTATGTTGTTGACATTTAAATCTTGATTTGATCTTTTATTTTGGTGATAAACATCTTTCTTCTAACGTGATTTTTGCATGCACTTTAGTTTTCATGATTTAGGGCATAAAAAACAAGCAAAAAGTCTATTAAGGATGTGGAAACATGAACTGAAAGGAACATTATAAATAGCTTTTTTTTGTTTCCCCTTCAGGAAACTGGGACATTGAAGGTTAAGTAACTTAACAACAGAGTCCTTTTGATGGTAGAATTAAGCCTTATTTATACCTCTGAATTTCAGCATATCATTTCTGTTGTACCAATTCTGTCCTAACTGGATGACTCATTATAATATAAATATACACTTTAATTAGTAGTAACATGATTTTAGCCCCTATAAGATACAAATTTATATCCCAACACTTTCAGAAACCTGTACCTGAGAAGATTATGATATCTTGATGACTCATATTCTGCTTATTTTATATATTATGCGTTCGTTATCCTAAGATCCCATTTTGTCTTCTGTCATTGAATTTAGCAAGTATTTTTTTTTTTTAGCTTAAAAACTGTGGAATAATAAAGCCATTCTCACTCTTTAGATGTACCAGTTGTATCAGTAACTCTCTTAGGCACTGAACACGCAAGCTTTCATTTTTTTTTTTTTTTTCTTTCACATCAGAAGGCAGAATCTGAGGTTCAGAGGATTCTGGTGATTTACTTCAGATCACGCATCAGCTGAAAGCCAGTTGTGGTGGATTATCCCTGTAGTCTCACCACTAGGGAGGCTGAGGTCAGAGGGTTGCTGTGAGTTCAGGGCTACTGTGGACTACATAGTGAGTTCAAGACCAGCCTGGAGTAGAGAGTGAGACCTTGTTTCAAAAAACCAAACCAGCCAACAAAACAAACAACCAAATGCACAGGCATGCATGCACATTAGCCGAATAAGCTGCCAGGATTCTAACTCCATCTTTCTGCTTACATCATGGTGAACTGCCCTTAGCATGAAACACGCAGTTGATTCTGTAGCATCTTCATAGGTGTTCTCAAGCAAAAAAGAGTTTTGTAATACAGTAAAAGAGTGAAATAGCACCACGGGAAAAAAAAGGTGTAGAAATTTTGCAATGTTTCTGTAATTACTATTATGGGCAAAGCTCAGTTTGAGTTTTAATTTCTATGTGTATTCATTGGCTTATTTCCTTTTGAGGTTTGCCCTTGGTTTTTTTTTTTGTTTTTGTTTTTGTAATGAATTTAGGACAGGGTCTGTAAGATATACAGGGTCTTACTACATAGATCAGTCTTGTAGTTATTCTCCTGTTTTCAGCCTCCCAAGCACTGGGATTATGGGTACATGCCACCACACCCAGTCTTAATCACTGTCTCAGCATGCCCCGGGGACCCAGCTGGAGGGACCAAACACCAGCCGCTGCACTCTGCCGAAGCAGGCGCTTTAGTCTGTTGGGCTATCTGGCTGCCTTGTCTTTGGTATTTTTAAAAATCAAGCTAATTTGATTTTATTCTTATTTTCCATATTGGTCAGCACTCTATCAGAATATAATTTGTTTTTTTGAAGCTGCAGCAGCTTAATCCTGAGTGTATTCTATATCTTACGCTATTTATGCAGGCTCTGAGAACTGTTGTTTCTGTGCTGAACTCAACTCAGTACAAGTTTGTGTATTTGTTAGTTAAGTTTGGGCCATAAATGGGCTTTGTAAAAGTTGATCCTAATTTAGTGAATTATCTGCCCAATATTATGTTTCTGTTGTAACATTATTACATGCCTCTCTAGTGCTGTTCACAGTGATTGCCCCTGTAGAATGAATAAGTCAGTTCAGTGGGGTATGAGGAGATGATATTATAACTTTTTAAATATATTTATCTAAAATAGGTAAAAATGAATGTTTTACTAGTACTTTAAATAAATTAATATTTACTCTGCCGTCTGGTAGTCTTTCCCTCAGTTAGTGTAATTGACACCACCACCTGTTACTTATAAGTTATATTAGATAGTATATTTATGTTGATGAGCCAGAATACCAAAATTAGAGTGCATTTGATATTAAGACAAAATATTTAGTAAGTGCCTATCCTTTATAAGTTCCAGATCAGATAAACATTAAATTTTTAAATAGTAATAAACACTTATTTGGAGGCTGATATTCATTCATCCATCCAAACTTCATTCATTCATTCATTCATTCATTCATGCTGTTGGGAATTGAACTCAGGGCCTTCTCACTGAATGAAATGCACAACTTTTAAAATTATTTTATTTTCAGCCAGATTTGCTAAATTGTTCAGTTGCCTGGACTGTGCTAGAACTTGTGATAATTTTTCTTTAGCCTTCTAGAGTGCTTGGTTTACTGGATTATTCCACAATGATCACTTCATTTATTATATCATTACTGTTAAACATGTTAGTTCTAACTAAATTTGTTCAAAAAAATGACTGCTTGTTTTAAGAGATTTTATGGAGACACACTAATTGAAAACTAGTAGTTTAAGCATTAAAAAACATACAAGAGAGCTGATATTTCTCATCTTTCTAACAGAGATTTTTTTTCTTGCTACAAGATGAGGTTAAAAACTATAGCAGCAGGGGCCTGACAGGATGGCTCAGTGGTCTAAAGTGCCTGCTTAGGAAAGCTTGGGCGGCTCCAGGGACTGCAGTTTGATCCCTGGCACCACATGCTGTGCCAGCCCTGCCCTCAGGGCAGGCTGAGCTGGCCATAAAAATAAATAAACAAACAAAAGTTATGAAACAAGAAAAAAAATTTGAAAACTATAGCAGCAGTTAAATAAGACATGAAAATGTCCCAGGTCATTCATGTCTATCAGAAATATGCATATGAGTTTTAAGTTCAACTAGAAATCCTACTCGTCTTTTGTGCCTTGTGATATACGCTAAGAAGAATGTGAAGCTGTTGTGGGTAGTGACATTGAAGAACTAAGCATTTAGAATATGAACATAATGGAGCATTGTATAGATTACTGTGTCCCTAAAAGATACTTAGAAGCCTCTTTTGTGTCTTTGCTAATCATGGAAAAGAAAGGCCACTGTCACTTGTGAAAGATAATCATAGAACTAGCTGATAAAAATACTATGAAGTCACATAAAGTACATTCCTGGGTTGGTAAGTACTTTCAGAAGACTCATGGCAGACACTGTAGAAGCTCTGAAAAAGGAAGTATTGAGACCTGGCCAAGATCCCCAACTGCCTGTATGAGGGGTATGGCAAAAGGATTAAATAAGAAATTTAGTAGTACATGAAGGAGTACTGTGAACTCAGTGCCTCAGGATGAGCTGAAACAAAGACACTGTAAACCAGCCATTATCTATTGAGTGTATAAAGATAGAAGAGGCTAGTGTAAGTTTTAAGGTCGTGGAAGACTCAGAAGTCATCTCCCAGGAGATGGACAACGAGTGATCTTGGGGTGTCTCAAGGGCAGAGGTGTTCCCACGTGAAGAAAGATTTTGCTCTGTCTTTTTTAATCTTAGTGGTTTTAGTTTAGTCTTCATGGGTCAGAGAGAATGGCCCTTCCCTAAAAAGTTATTGGGGAACCTCAAAGGGGTGATAATCCCAATAACCCTAAGCCTCCCTTTATCTTTGAGGGAAGTATATAAAATTAGCCATTGTAAATTTGGGGCCCCCAACATGAAGTGTTAAGAAAATCATTCCACTTTAGGGGTTTAAGGGTGTGAGTGCTTGATTACATTAGTTCCTGTTCAGCAGTAAACATTGTGGAGGGGGACTTTCTGAAAGACACAGAAAAACACAGAGAAGATATATTGTTCAGAGTGAGTGAGTGAGACCCTGGAAAGCATTATGAAGAAGATATATCATCCACAGTGAATGAGTTCTCTGATAAAAACAGATTTGGGAGTGGTGGTGGTTATAAAGAATATTCATGAAAAATCAGGTACATAGAACTGCTACAGAAACTGGCTGCTTGACTAGAATTAAGAATCCTGGGATAAGTTCCCAGAAATAGAAAATGGAATGATTTTCTTAACACTTCTTGTTGAGAGCCACAAATTCACAATGACCAATTTTATATACTGTATGGAATTTATTTTTTCTTAGGCAAACTATTTCTTAGACAAATTAGAACCAGAATATAAAATTTTCATAGTATTCTGTAAAGAGATGTGGAATTCCTGAATAGTTTTCTTGTGGAAAACTGCTTAAAATTTTACAAAAAAATTTTATGTGTTCTGTTTTTGAAGTGATAATTGGACCATTTTAATGTAGTCTCTTACAGATATTTTCAAAATAAAGACATATATTTAGCAATGCATTCTATGTCACCATAGCATTGGGAGAATGTTATGAAAAGAGATAATAATATATATCTTATTATATGAATATGTTACTGAAAATATAAACACATTAAAAACCTGTCACATAGGTGCCTTTTATGAAGTTGAATTTTCAAATGCAAATAAAGAAATTAAATGAGATTTGCATTCATTTATAAGAACTATAAACAGGAAATAGAACATGATTTATTTGTAGGACTTGATTGACAGTAAGGAAAAGGGGAATTTTCTATCTGGATTTTAAGAAACCTTCTTAAAATTGATAGTTTGCTATGAAAAATAATCTTTTACTACCTATAATCTATTCACATGTATGAAATTGATTTTTCGACATTGAAATGCCATTAAAATGAAATATTAAGATAAAGTCAAAGCCAGGCTTATTTATTTAACTTTTACCCTTTATTAAAATCAAACAAAAGTTGATCAAACAGCTAGATATGAAAACAGAAACATTGTCTCTATTGGAAAATAAAAGAGGTAAAACTCTTAAAGATAGGTAAAGATTTTTTGAAAAATTTTGCACAAGAAATAGTACCAAGAACCAACATATAGGATTATAAATTGAAAAGCTTCTGCACAGTAAACAACCCACAGAGTGAAGAGATAATTATCATACAGGAAAATTGTTTTACGAGGTTCTTCTTAAGTAGAGGATAATCTCTGATATGTAGAATATATAAAGAGCTAGAAAATCAGACCCTACATAAAAATCCAATAAAAAGTGGGCATTTGAAAAAAACAGCATCTGATCCGATCTGATCTTATTTTTAATGTATTTAGTACAAGGCTTACAGGGTCTCACTACACAGATTGGATTTGTAGCGATCCATTTGTTTACAGCCTCCCAAATGCTGGGATTACAGGTGTGCACCTCCATGATTAGTCTCAATTGTCATCTCAGTGAACCCCAGGGGGTGGGGCTGGCATGGTAGGCATGCCCTGAGATTGACCCCTGGGTCCTATGTCAGGAATAGGCATTTTAGTAGCATTTTTTTTTTTTTTTTGAGGGGACTGGGGTTCAAACTCACGACCTTGCACTTGCCAGGCAAGCAATTGTGCCAGGGAGCTATCTCCCCAGCCCCAGGAATAGGCATTTTAAAAAGCAAGTGAAAATAGCAAACATGAAATGCAAAACATGAAAAATGTTTAGTATCTGTTTAAATCAAAACAACACTGAGATTCCATCAGAGCTCAGCAAGAGTGGCTATTATCAAGGACTCAGTAACAAATGCTAGTGAGGTTACTGAGAAAATATAAACTAGTATAACTGCAATGGAAATCAATGTCGGATCATCAGAAACTACAAGTAGAAATTCTATTTGACCTAATTGCTCCTCTTTTAGGTATCTCATGACGTTTTAATCTAAGATTTAAAAAATGAAGCATATTTAGATATAATGTCTTCATCCATCATGTAATATATTTGTCTTGTTAAACTATGACAAAATATCCAGAAATTATTTAACATACTTGTAACTACATCTGGTTTTGTGATGTAAATGTCAGTTTTTAAACAGATATATAATGAATTTTATTAGCATGATCCTTTTTGCAAGTTTGTAATGAAAATATTTGCCTATGGAATGTGCAATAGAGTGAATTACTCTGAAAGATATTCATAACTGAATCCCAGAATGAAATGACAAAAAGAACTTTACAGATGGGATTGAGAATTCTGAGATGAGATTTTTTTTTTAGTGAGCACAGAATGTCATACATGTCCACAAAGGAAGGCTGAGAGAAATTTTACTATAGAAGAGAAAAAGGTGTATTACCTATAGTATAATTTAGAGAGCCTTAACAATGGGGCTGGGACCACCAGTCAGGGAATGCAGGAGGCCCACAGAAGACAGAAAGAAAAGGAAATAATCCCCTCTTGCTGCCTCTAAAATGTGCCGAGGTAGATGTATCCTGACTTGAGTCCAAAGAAGCTCATTTCAGATTTTATTATTGAGTGGTTAAGAGAATGAATTTTTGTTTCTTTAAACCATAGTAATTTGTTACTGTAGCATTAGAAAAGTTGTACCTTATGTGTACTGAAAGAATTTCAAAACTCTTAATCTCTGCTCTAACTTATTGTAATCCTCTTGCTAGCATTTGCTGAAATTAACTTTAAGTGTTGCTGAAATTAACTTTAAGTGTCTCATGAATCCCTCCCTCCCTCCCTCCCTCCCTCCCTCCCGCCCTCCTCTCCTCCCTCTCGCCCTCCCTTCCTCCCTCTCTCTTGCCTTTCTTTCCATCCTTATTCCCTCCCTCCTTCTCTGTCGTTATTTTTTCTTTTCTGGTTTTTTACCATCGTATTGCTGATTTCCATGAGTTTTTACCAGATCTTATATTCTACTTGAAATTTAATTTTAGATCTTTTGAAAGATTATATGTACATAATAGGAAAATCAAGTTTAGAAAACTACTCAGCAAATAAATAATATAAAAGCACTTCATCAAAATGACTTTTGAAAGACAGAATACTTGTCTCAATTAAACATCTTGAAAATAAACTGCTTAAGAAGTGTTCAGTTGCCTCTTCTTTGTAAGAGAAAAATCCTTTTTGTCTAGGTTTTAGATTCTGAGTCTATTGGAAAAGTAGTGATATATACTGTATTACTAACGGTTTGTTATTATTATTATTATTATTATTATTATTATTATTATTATTTGCCTTTTTGAGACAGGGTCTCTCTGTGCAGTTCAGGCTGGCCTTGAGCTCACTTTTGTAGCCCAGGCTGTAATTTTGCTACAGTTATGATTTGGAATGTAAATACCTGTGTTTTGGTCATTTGACACCCCCCCCCCCCCCCCCCCCCCCCCCCCCCCCCCCCCCCCCCCCCCCCGCTGCCGGGGTCGAGACCCACAGGTTGAGAACCACTGGTCTACAGGGTGCGGCCAGGCTGGTACACCATGCTTGGGAATTGAACCCCTGGCTGCTGGGTCTGCTTGCAGGTAATATGATGAACTATGTGGTCGGCCCTTTCTTCTATTTGTTGAACATGTTTGTAATCATTTCTTTTTAGCCCTTACCTGCCAAGTCCTGTTCAGCCATGATATTTATTTGCTATATATATTTCCATTAATATGAAAAGATACTTCCATAGTTTGTTGCCCATGTTATAATTTTTATAATTTAGAGCATAAAATAATTTCTTATATGCCTTACTAGATATTGTTGCTGCTAGTTCTTGGTTATATTTTTGATTTTTTGGTAAATTTTCTGGACTAAGTCTGTAAAGCAGGTCTCTTCTGTGATGTTTTGGCAGTGATATTCTTTCTAATTTTATAAAGAAAAATTCCTATTTTTAAGACTAACTTTGTAAGTGGTTAGAGTTTGGGTACTGGCTGCATAGAGATTGCGCACAGACACTCTGGGCAGTATGATGTCTGTGTAATGTAAGTGGACCTGTGTGTGTGTCGGGAGTGCATGAGAAGTCCTAGTGATCACCGTGTCTACCCAGAAATACTTTTTGCTAGGTCCTGGTTGCCTTTTTTTGTCCATGTGCATCTCCACTGAGCTATAGATTGAGTCAGGCTGACAGAGTTTCTGGGCCTTCCAGGAATGTGCCCTTTCCCAGATAATGTGGTGCGCAGTGTGCGTGGTGTGCTCTAACCGCACGCGTGGCTCCTTTGATGAGGGATGCTAACTGCTGGTCCTTATCTCCACGTGACACTTTTGCCCAGTTGCCACATGAGCTGACTTGGGGAGACAAGAGAAGCCTCTTAGAGTAGGGAGGTACCAGACTTAGTATTCTTACTCAACGTTTAGTGATTTTTTTTTTGAAGAATACATGTCTCTTATATGTTAATATGCCTCAAATTAATTCTTACAGCTCTGCAAGTGATATTTTTGTCAGTCTTATCCAGCTTATATTTTAGGGAAAGGATATGCCAAATTCCTCCCTGAGCCATAAAGGAAAGTCCCCATAATTTCTTTAAAAAATAAACCTTTTTGCTTATCCTGAATTGATCTTTGAACATAAAAATGTATCACATGTATGGTCTAATTCATCAAGCTTCTAGTTCGTAAAAGATCTTTTGAGTTCTTTGTTTTACCTATCTACCCTTTTGAGTAGAATTACATTACATGAGATGAAATGTGCAGATCCTGAGTTGTATTTATGTTCCATTAGTTTCCTGTATAGGTTTATACTTCGTATGGATTAATGGATCTCTAGATTGTGTCCCCATTATCCAATACTGAGTCAGTTCCATCTCAAGAATACAACTCCAATTTCAGCTGCATGCAGCATTTTTATGCCTCAGAACCTTGATTTAGGTTTTTAATTCTGTTATACATCTTCCTCAACATTCAGAAAATATAGTACTTTCCATGTAAGTGTGTTTCTAATTGGTTAATCCATAGGAAAATGTACCTATATCCCAATAAATCCACAATGCATTCAGTCAGAAAGGATCACTACTTTAAACTATGTTACCCTTTATTCCATTTAGTATATTCCCCAAGGACCTCAGCAAGTTAGAAACCACTAATATGGCTCTAATCCAAGAATCACGTGTTCTTCACTCTGATCCCTGCATGCATGTTTTATTAGAACAGGCTCATTGTAATATTGAGGTTTATTTTATCAATCATCAAGTCTACATCAAAAAGGCAAGGAAAAATAAAAACAACTAAGAGCCAGGCTGATATGACCCAAAGAGGGGCTGTCTCGCATGGTTTCAGGCTAAGCACTTATGCCCCTGGTCCTTTCTGGCTTGGTCTTGTCCCTGAGGTTTCTGACTCATCATTTACTCATTTCTCATGTGAGATTAATAGCGTCTTTCCTGTCGGGTTGTGATGAGAAGTAGGACATACCACACATAGCTACTGTGAGCTACACAATATCTGCTTGATTGTTCTTTGTATTCTTGAAACTGCATAGAAATTCCATACTAGTATATTTCTAGTAAGAATTCGAAGGTGGGAGTGTTTCAGTTTGATTCTACATGGAGTTTTGTGAGGAACCACTCAGACTGCTTCAAAGCTCAGGGGCCTCTTGGGACATGTGAGAATGTGACCTTGCTCATCTAACACAGACACACAGTGGGATACAGCTATGTAACCATGGTTTAGTACAACTAGACACACATGTACTGGTTATAACAGTATGTAAGACTGAAAGTATGTGATAGCAACCTGCATAAGGATTATACAATAAAGATGCAGGTGCCTCTTTCTCTGGCTGTCTGCTCCAATCCTTGCTGGTTTCTGTTGTTGCTGCTGTTTTGCACAGGTATGTTCTTTATCTTTGGAACCTTACCTGTATAAGGCTCTCTCTCCTTTGGGTTCCCCAAGCAGACCACCAAGTTTCTAGTTTCTGAGGTTTCAAATGATATAAGTTGCTTCCAGCTTGATTTGTTCAGACAGTATGCTGAGTAGTTAACTGAGCTTTTGATATTTTAAATTAATAGAGATGAAATCAATCTACCACAACCCTGTGGAATGAGACATCAGGTAAGTATGAGATGTTGGAAGGGCCGGTCAAATAGCTCAGCAGATTAAAGCTCCTGTAGGTAGGCACAGAGGCCAGGGGTTTGATCCCTGGGCCTGCCATGCTGGCCCTGCCCCCAGGGCACACTGAGACAGCAATTGAGACTGGGTGTTGTGGCATGCACCTGTAATCACAGCTCTTAGGAGGCTGTGAATAGACAGATGGCTAGGAGTCCGATCTTGTAGTGAGATCTGGAACACCCTGTGGACCCTTCCCTAAAATACAAAAAAAAAAAAAAAAAAAAAAGTTGTTTGATATTTGTACTGTTATGCCTGGATGATCTACACTGTATTATATAGCTAATTAAATTTGAAGATATCCTCTTACTGTCTACATAATTCTTGGTTTCTCCCCTCCCCCTTTTGTCCTTTTGACTTTGTAAAACTGTAGCTAAGTCACAATCTGTTACCGGTTCCCTTATCCATATGTTTCTGTGAGCTGTTCCCCTTGTTCACTGTGACTGTGAGGTGAGGGGCCATGGTTCTTCTGGAAAAGCTTTACTGCAGATGGTTAGATTAACCTGAGTACTATAAAAACTATTTACTCTTCCCAATTCTACTTCAGGCAATTAAACTATGGGTATGTTCTAGCTGAATCTCTTTTTCTGCAAAATTCCCTAGAGGCAGCACTGTTACTGCTCATCAGAATTTTTCACTGGAGACACTCCCCAGTTTCTTCAAAATCTACAGTTCGCAGGAACCTTGCATACAGCAAAGGTGAAATTCTGCTCATTCTTGTCCTCAGTGCATATTTGGGGTATATATAATTTTGTCTTTGTTATTACTACATTTTTGTTATGGCTGTGCCAAATGCTGAGAGTTTTTAAATAAAAAAAATTACTGAGTAGAGAGTCAAACTACTTCACAGTAACATGCGGCTATTACAGCTGCCTCTGTGGTTTAAATACTGATTATTTTGTGTCTGATTTATTTACTCATTCATTCATATATTTAATCAAATGGCTCTAAACTTTGAGTTTAACATATTTACAACAGGGTCATAATTCATATGTCTCACTGACAGGAAGCTCTATTTGAATTCAGTGGTTCTCACCTACTTTAACTACAGGTGATACATGCATGACTGTCCCAGAGGACAGATTGCAGTGCTTCTTGGAGGTTCTTAAATTAAAATAATGCAAAGAAACACATTGATTTAGCTGACCAGATGTCATCATATTACAGTTCCTTAAGGAAAAAACATTCAAATGATATAAAAATAGTAATATAGGTAATTTGCAGTACAGCAGTTGTAAATGTACATCAGATACTCCAACAGTGGGATACGTGTAAGAATTCTATGTTAAATTATAGGGAATTAATTATTGATAAACTGTTAACTATGGGTGAGAATTACTCAAATTTTTTGTTATTGGTACAAATTTTTACATTGGCATGAATAGTATTAATATTTAGATTTGGGCAACAGTCAAATTGAAGCAACAACTAGACATGGTACATTCATTAAATTTTTATGAATTTTAATAGCAGAAAGACTGATAAAGTGCTTAGATCTGGTTGTACTGCTAGCAGTTTAATTCCTCTAATGAGACAGTCCTCCACACACCCGTGGTTCTAGCTGGCAGGAACATGTTAGTGGTGAGACTAACTTTTTTTTGAGACTGACTTTTTAGTGCTACATTTCTCAGCAGAGTCTGGCTTCTCAGAACATCATTTTAGCATATGTATAAAGAAGAAACTATGTGTTTTAAATGTAACTATTATGGGTGGGAACATTACCTCCAGTTGAAAGGTGTTGACAGGTACAGGTTTGGTTGAGACTATAATTGATCTTGTTACCATGAATACTAGATTTAAAATTAGTATGCCTCAGATCAGTTTGCCTTTAGTAGTGTTTAGAAGCAAGAGGTGATGTGAGTTGAATTATTAATTTGCAGATATCACTGCTAAGAACCTGAAGATGACCTTGACTCACCATTCATAGCAGGAGTAGCCTCTTTTCTAGTTTCCCTTTTAGTGTTTTGCTTTTCCAGTTTCATTCACTTCTATGCTCCTTGGTTAAGAATCCTACCCATGGTGTGTGTGAGCAAATCTGACCTGAGATGGACCCTGTTGCTTGGTGATATTAGATCAAGAGAGGCATCACTGGATGTAACAGTAAATCAGTGCACTTCTGAACTTGTGTTTAAATGATTGTAAATATAAGATGGATTATCATAGCGATGTAATATATTTATGGGCTTTGTATTACAAATGCAAAGAAAGGCTGAGCAAAGCGGGTGAAACTCCACAGATACATCAGGGATTTTAATAATTACGTGCTTAATTAGCACAGCTGTGCCCCTTTGAGGTGCCAGTGTATTGATAATCACTCATTTAAATCTGCTAATGCTTCCCCTCTCACCTGGCCACCACTGTTGTCAAGAAAGCCAAGTTCAGTGCTTTATCTTTCAGAAAGCTGAGCTGAAAGAATTTATTGGCACAGGAACAAAGACTGTCAGGGTAGCCTCTGGTGTGAAGTGGGAAAAAAGAGAATACAAGCAGGACAAGAAAATTAGCCAGAACCAGGAAGATTCAGGAAAAGGCTCTGGAACTAACCTTCCCAGACTGCAAGTATGGTAGAGCACTATACCTGGAGCCTTGGAGAAACAGCAATTGGAAAAAGTGAAGTCAGTTTTGACTTATATTCTGGTGAATAATTCCTTTCCACAGTGTCTCATACAAATCAGAGAAATACAGCACTGTGTTTCATACAAATTAGAGGGATGTAACAGCAGTTTGCCACTGTGGTGTACATAAACACTTTAAAGATGATCCCCCATCGGGCGGGTGCAATTTGGCCTGTTGTCATGTCTCTAGCTGGTGAATTGTCAACAATAACAACTTTATCTTTTGGAATAGTTTGCTATCCCTCTAAAGTGGGCAGAAGTTGACCTTCAACAGTAGTAGAGCCTTGCCAAAGGCTCTCAGCAGGTGGGTGGCCACGCAAAAACAAGCCTTTCTCAGTTGTAGGCCATCTGCTATGTTTGGATGTATACTGTGTTCACATTTCTCCATAGATGACCAGCTTTTCTCTTAATTTATATCTCTGAAATTTTGAACTTGCAATTTAATTTAGGGTTCTCTTAAGCTGGACAGATAAATTCATGTTACAGTAGCATTTTCCAGTTTACACTGCACTGATCTGCTGACTTGAATCTCACAGCAAGTCTTACTAGTTGTGGAAGTACAGGCCAACTTCCAAAGGGCTCTTGGCTAGTTATTCAGTAGTCCTGAATTCTGAGTTCCTTTTTTAATTTCCCTGCTTGTCACACAATCAAGTGAGATTTAATGCACATCATTAAGGTTTGTTGTTGTTGTACAGGGCCTTGCTATGTGGTTCAGACTCTCATAATGATCCTCCTGTTTTCAGCCTCCTTAGTCCTGGGATTGCAAGCATGAGTCACCACGCCCAGACTCTCTTGCTGGCTCAGCATGGCTGGGGCTGGGGCTGGTGCAGCATTTGGTACCAGGGATCAAAGCCTAGTCCCTGCAATCGCCTAAGCAAGTGCTCAGTCTGCTGAACTGTCTTGCAGGCCCTCACATCATTAATTTTTAAAATATTTTGTGATACTCCTCTGTTTGCCTGCAGGTGACTTATAGTACAATTTAAAAAGTTAGTTTGTGCCAGGGAGATAGCTCAGCAGTCTATGTGCCTGTCTGGCAAATGTAAAGACCTAGGTGTGATCCTGGTACTGCATGCTGGCCCTGGAATCTAGTGTGATGGTGTATGAGTGTAATTCCAGTCCTGGGAAGGCTGAGACAGGAGGGTTCCTATCAGTCCAAGCTGCATAGCAAGTCCCCATACCAAGTAAATGCATAAACAAAAGAGGTTTAAAAATAAATAAATAAATAAATAAATAAATAAATAAATAAATAGGTTTAATTGTTTTCATGACTAAAACAACTTAGAATTTCTAAGAGAAAGCCAAAAAGAGCATTCTACTAGGGTTCTAACTCCTCCTGTGCCTATATGTATGTTTGCTTTTCCAGAAATAGATATACTCATAGTTTCAGGCTGACTCATCAAACGTTGGGCACTTTCATTGTGAAAGTCACTATATCGGGGTGGTCTGGTGGTGAGGGGAGTCCATGCTGAATAATCATGCCTTATATGTGTTCATGAGTGTTCGCAAATGTGATTTTATTTATATGTGATTTTAAAATGTAAGAACATTTCCATAGGTGGGGAAATAAGATGAGTACTTTGGGCAGAAACAGTAGAAGAAATCCGTAAGCCAAGGCCCCAGAATGTTACAACGTAATAGTTTATTGCAGTGTTAAAGGGAGAGATGGGTTAATGTTACTTATTTGGTCTTAATTTATATGTTGCAGTTTATTTAAGGAAATGACATGTCCATTAGTTTTTAAGTGAATTATGTAGATATATTTGTGGAAGCCAATGGTTGGATGGGTACCTCAGTTGGAAACTTAACTGATTTTATGTGACCCCTGCAGTGCCAACAAGCCAGATACTGCTTTATGATCATTTTTGTTTTAAAATGAAGAAAAGGCACATGGCCATGCTGTTATCTGAAAGGATGTTTCTTTTACAAAAAAAAAAAAAAAAAAAAAAAAAAAAAAAAAAAAAAAAAAAAAAAAAAAAAAAAAAAA
>PVJA010002823.1:0-67503 GCA_004027025.1 Myocastor coypus | reverse complement strand
TTTAATTTTTCAGGGCAAGTAAGTCTCATATGTGATGTCAGAAACACGTACACATGCTCAATGGCAGTTTGGGGTTTTATATTCTGGTATGACCTAAGTATTTTGAAGCACAAACAATGGAAAGAATGCTATATAAAGGTTTCATTTAAGACAGGAGCATACGCATAGTAAAAGCAAGCAAAGTACTTTCAAACTCAACTTCTAAAAATTAAGTCTCTGAGTGATCAGAGTTAACTCAACTTCTAAAAATTAAGTCTCTGAGTGATCAGAGTTGACTAAAAAGAAATAAAAACTTAGGAAAGTTGACTGTTTTCCAAATTCTCATGAGGTGGAACTTCCACCATAGATGTTTATGGAATGTTCCATCTTCTCTCCTGTGCCTGTTATTGGGAGTCATTTGGTCTGGTGACATGCAGAGGTTTTTTGGATAATGAATGAGACTCTATTTCCCAGTGTTCAGATATAGTTTTAGAAAGAGGATAAAAGGCCATTGTCTGTGCTGTAGCGGATGTGACTATAAAGAGAAGCACACAAAAGAAAATGGGTTGAGTCCATAGAGACAGAACATTGCCCTAGAGAGTTGCTGGCATGTTTTTTTTCTGCTAACTCTCACTGTCTGGAAGAATATCAGTAGCAAACCTGTCGCTGTGAGGAAATAAAGTTCATTTGCCAAGATTAATTCACTTCAAACCCATGGAATTTCCAATGATCTTTAAAACAGCAAGTTATTATAGCAATCCATATGCAAACATTTCAGTCAAAGCCAGGTATAAAACAATGTAAATAGATAGAGGATATAAACTTGTAGCTGAAAGTTCCCTTTCTTGACACTACTAGATGTCTTTTACTCTTTTAGGTACACAACTTACGACTATCCTGACAGAAAGATAAATTTGAGTTTTGTTTAGGAAAATGGATGCTCTGTGAAGCAATGAAATTGAATTAAATCAGACTCACAAACTTAAATATCGCACAGCTTCTCTTATATGAGAAAGCCAAAGTATGAATAATTTAAAGAGCAAAATAAAAGATAGGCAACAGGAAACAGGAGGATACATCTTTTGCAAATAGGAAGGGAAATAGATCTAGATATGGAGAAATTTGTAAAGAGGAAAGAAGAAAGGAAATTTTAAAAATTAAGATATGCGCATGTCGGGGCTGGGGAGATAGCTCCGTGGCACAAGTGCCTGCCTGGCAAGTGCAAGGTCATGAGTTTGAACCCCAGTCCTGAAAAAAAAAAAGATATGCGCATGTAACTACTTCACATAATAAATGTAATTATTATGTACTGCTAACATATACTAAGAAAAAAGAAAAAAAAGAATATAACACTTTGGGTGTTATGGACAGGTATTTAGTTATAGATTTGAATTCTAAAGCACTGCTTGTCCAAACTGGAGTCTGTGTAAGGTCCAGTTTTAAGAAACAAACACATACTTCATAGATATATGAATAGAAAGAATTCACAATATGAAGGCTAGAGATTAATGGCTTATTTAGAGTCTTCGCTATTCTTGACATTGTGACAAATTCTTTACATATACTATTTCATTTGCTTTTCACAACAAGCATATCAGGATGATATAATGATTGTTCTGTTTTTCAGGGTAAGAAGTAAAAGATTAGACTATTTAAGAGCAGGCCAATTGTGAGGCCAGAGTTCTTGCTCAGATGGTCTATTTATAGCATATATGTTTCTAACATTTAGGATATGCAGATTCTAATGTAGTTAATTTATATTGGCCTGAAATCAACACAGTATGGGTGGAGTTCTGACCAGTGTTCAGAGTTGAGTGCTATGTGTTTTGGATTGTTGTGAGCTAGTTTGCAAATGTTAGTACATTGAACGCAGCATTGACTGAAGTATTTACACCACAAAAATGGGCAAATGCTGCACAGCACATTTGGTTTGTGTTAGTTTGCCAGTTTAGCATTTAACATGTTCACAACAGGATCATAACTTTTGTGTCTCACTGTTGGATGGCTCCAAGCAACCACTGTACATGCTTTACTATCTCACCAGGTAGCATGGGACAGTCATGCATGTGCCACCAGTGGTTCAAGCTGGCAGGAATGTGTTATTAGCATAGCATCTTGCCAGTTCTCTTTGGCAGAGTACATTTGGTAGGGACACAAATGAAACAATGAGTTCCATTAATAGATTTTTTTTTATTTTCTATTTTTTTCTTGTTTCAGAACCTTTGTTTGTTTATTCACTCATCTTTATGGCTGGCTCAGCCCGCTCCGAGGGCAGGGCTGGCGCAGCATGTGGTGCTGGGGATCAAACCGCGGTCCCTGAAGCAGCCCAAGCCTTTCCCAAGCAGGCGCTTTAGACCACTGAGCCATCCCGCTGGGCCTAATAGATTTTTAAAAACTTGCTAATATTTGTTTTCATCTGAAGCAGAGAAGGAGTAATCAATATAGTTCTAATTTAGGAAATTAAATTTATGAAAGAGCATTCATTCCTAAATACATAGTGGAAGAGAGTCTCTTTCCTTGTTGCTGGTCTATTACCCTTTGGTTTGAGAAAGCAAGCCCTTCTGTGGCCAGATGCAGAATGTAACAGCAGCAGCCAGGCTCACACTGAGGGGACCCCTGACTGGGCTGAGCCTGTCCAAGGAGGACCGGAAATGGATCCCCATGGGTGCACAGAGGCCCATGACTGCAAGAAGGAGGAAATGAGAGGAAGGGAATACATTAAAAAGAAAAAAAGTAACAGGCTTGTTGAGTTGAGTAAGGCTCATAGCCTGATTGTATCTTTAATTTACTCATGAAATAATTTTAATATTAATTCTTAATGTCTATTATTTATAGACCTTTCCTTGAAACAAGAAAGTATCATTCTTTGTTAATGGTAAATAATTCTTATGGCTGTAGTCTAAGTAATACATACTTAAAACTCTATTAACTGTAGCTTTGATGTATCATATCAACTTAATATTTACCTTCTTCCTACTGTTGTTTTTTTATGAAGAAGACATAATATTTCTTATATTTTGGTTTAATACATCTAAAATTCTTTTCTTGTGGAAATATCTGAGCTCCTGTCAATACCTCCCTTGATCAGATGCATACTGAATCCTGCTTATCTCAGGCTGAAGTGTGCATGCCCACTTGCCAACCAACTCTTGCTTGAGTTCCTTTCCATCTTTTTTTTTTTTTTTTCAAGACTTTTTATTTTATTTTATTTTTTTCTTGTTTCAGAACTTTTGTTTGTTTATTTATTTATTTTTATGGCTGGCTCAGCCTGCCCTGAGGGCAGGGCTGGTGCAGCATGTGATGCCGGGGATCGAACCAAGGTCACTACAGCCGCCTAAGCTTTCCTAAGCAGGTGCTTTAGACCACTGAGTCATCCTGCCAGGCCCTTCCTTTTCATCTTTAGTCATTAAATTTTGAGGTTTTGAAAACTTATGGAGTAATGATTGAGTGAGACAAGGAAGGGGAAAACTGGGTGATGAGAAAGTTAAACTACGCAAGCTAGAAGAAATAAGGACAAGCTAGAAGGAACAAAAGACACACAGCAAGAGGAAAATAAAGTAATTTTTATCTTTGTTCATAATGAGAAGCCTGTGAAATTAGTATTTTACATCAATTCAATTTCATATTTAACTACAATATTGACTTCAGGCAAGCATTATTTCCCTGTCATTATTATTATTACCATTATTTTAATCAGCAGGCTATTTGGTAGGTTAGAAATGAATAGTTGCACACTGAAGAAAACTGGCTTACTGCAACTGTGACTTGGCAGAGTAGCTTAATTTCTTTTCTTTCTCTTTCTTTCTTTCTTTCTTTCTTTCTTTCTTTCTTTCTTTCTTTCTTTCTTTCTTTCTTTCTTTCTTCTTTCTTTTGAGATAGGGTCTCACTATGCAGTTCAGGCTGGCCTTGAGCTCAGTTTTGTAGCCTAGGCTGGTCTTGAGCTTGCACCAGTCCTCCTGCCTCATCCTCCCAAGTGCTGGGATTACTAATTTCTGTTTGTTTGTATGATGATCATGATAATCTGTACTGTGGATGACCCCAAAATAGTGGGCTAATCTCTGGGTACAGTGCGTGTCAGAGTGAGCTCTCCATGACTGGCAGCTTTTGTCTCCTGGAGCTTAAAGCCTGTGACATGCAAGTGGTGATGATGTGTCCTTAATGGCGGAGGGCTAATGGTTGGGCAGAGCTGAGTCCTTGGTCTCTAAAGGAGCTGGCGTACATGAAGGTAAGCTAACTTGGATGCTTATGAAGATGACATACTGATGCCTCTTCCTCTCTGCACAGAATGTCCCCCCAGACCTGTCCATCTGCACCTTTGTGCTGGAGCAGTCACTCTCAGTGCGGGCCCTGCAGGAGATGTTGGCCAACACAGTGGAGAAATCGGAAGGGGCAAGTACCGAGCTTCTGTAGACTTGCAGTGTTGTCATGAGCTCAGCTGCCACATACATGATTGTTCACACAGGTTCTGGAGCTCTGCTCTTTTTCTGAAACAAGTCAATGGCTTTTATTTGTGACTTCTGTAGATTCAACTTTTTGTTTTGTGTAGTAGACCTATCGTATCTTACAGATTAAAAAAAAAAAAAATTCAACCTTGATGTGATCTGTGTTGTGACACCTCATTCTGATGTCTGGTTTAAAACAGAGCTTTTCTGTGAGCATTTGTGTGTCCTTAATTTTTAGAGCTGTTCTTGCTACTGTTTTGACTGATTGCTTCATGCATGGCTATGTGTCATTGACTTTATTTCATTTTTAAATGCCTCTAACCACGTGGCTATGTTCTAAGCTTCTTTGTGGCAAGTAATATTTCATGGCACTGTTATATATTTTAGGTAAGAAAATTATGGTGATACACCTTCCGTTAATTGTAATTCTGAAAACAGTTAATCATTTTCTTTTGGAAATTGAAATTCTTACTCTATTTCATAAGGTAGACATTTTTCTTTGAAAACCTATTTGGTTATTTTTATTTTCCATGAGACATACTATTACTGATTTCTAATCTATTACCCATTTCTAGTGAGTTTATTACGGTTTAGAAGTGGAAGAATTCATTGCCAAATTTTTCTTCCCTTTTTCACTTTAATTACTATACTTTTTATGTTCAGGAATACAACCAAAATTTTCTTCTTTATCTAAATATTCACGCTGTAATTATGCTATGCCTCCAGTTTGAGTAACAGATTAAAAATGGCAATACATTTTTTCATATAAACAAATAATCAATTGTGACTTAATATTTTCCAGCCCTGTAGTTTCTAAAATTTCAGTCAAATAGCTTAGAATTTAAATTTGTTTGTGTGTCAACTCTAAAAAATTTTAAATTCTAACAGGCCAAGTAGGAAGGCTGTTTCTGCGACTTTTAGCTGGCTATAACACCAGCACTGTGTAGGCTGAGGCAGTAGAATTGCCAGCAGTTTGAAGGTAGCTTGGACTACAGAGTGAGCTCAAAGTCAGCCTGAATGACATAGTGAAACCCTGCCTCAAAAAATGCAAAAAGCATGGGGCAGGATACAGCTCTGTGATACCAGTGCTTACCTAGCAAGCACAAGGTCTCGAGTTTCATTCCCAGTACAAAAACAAAAGCAAAGCAACACTAACACACTCACCTGCACACAAAAAGGGCAAAATAAAGTGACTTATTTAATAATAGCCTAAAAGTTTATTTTTACAAAGTTTCAAAATCATAGTTTTTAATATTTCAAGTTCGTTTTTTAGTTAAAACAAAGTTGATATTACTGTATTAAGACATATGAAACTTATACAATTCTACACGTTCATGCAGATATTTATGGGTAAGATTAAAGAACAATTAACAATTTCTCAATTCAACTAGTTAAACTTTGCCTAGCATAATAGCTCCTGATTTTTAAATGTCAGAGAGGTCTACCAATTTTAAAATGTAAATCTCTCTTCACAGAGAAAAATAAATTTCATTATTGCATTAACAGCAGAAAAATGTATATTGCTATTTTACCTGTCTTTGTAGGTACCAATTAGCTCAAATTACACTAAACTAAATTTTTATATTAAGTTTATAAATACATTGCTTTTTCTTACTTTAACAACTATGTAAAGATCTCTTCATTGCTCCCAAATCATGAGGTTGGTCTAGTTAAGTTTTACATATTCTATGGATACAGGAATTGATAAAATACTATTTTAAGGTGTTATAGTTTAAGATTATTTACAAGTTAGAATATCTGAGTACATCCCCCACAAATATTTTCATTTAGAAGGATTTCACTTTGAATTGTCCTCTAGAAAGCTTTTGTCAGAATTAAAGTGGTAATTGGTGCAATGACTAGAGCACCATTATATAGAGCACAATGTACCTACCATAGGCCATTGATTAGCACCATAATTTGAGAAAAATCTGCTGTGGGAAATACATTTTTATGGAAATGAATCTTATTCTATCTTTTTGGCGGAAACTACTGTCTGATAGCTAAAGGTAAATGCTACAATTTAGGAAGAGATTTTTTCTTAGATCACTGGGAAGTTTTGATTATATCTAGGAGAGACATTCAAAAATCTTTACAACTGTTTTGGCACAGGTACTAGTTGGTCAAAGTGGGTCTGAGCTACAATGCTGGGTCTGAACAATTTTTGCGGGTATCTAGGAGGACCATACAGTGGTCCAGGTTGGGGAGGTCTTCTGTAACTTAGGCCAGTGACAATCAGAAGGGACAGTTCTCCTGCTTCAGTGACAACTTTAATCATATGAATGTGAACTAGTTAAATACCATGTCTAGTCATGTGCTGACTGCATGCTGCCAGCACTTGTAGGAATACATTATTTGGATCCTGTTGACATCCATGCCATCTTCCCCTATATGTCACAATATCTCTTTTGAACACATAATGGATTCTATAGAAAATTCTTTTGTCGAGTGCAATGACATTTCCAATTTGTAATATTCTGCAGTAGACTTGCTAAAATGTAGATGTTTCGTAGGATGGTGTGTTAGCAAGGAAGTGCTTATTTTCATGAAATTATTGCTTTTCTGACAAATTGACAGTGCATCAACAAGAACCTTGTATATTATCTGATTTCCCATGTTCATGATCAACTTTATTTACAAAACCTTGTTCTTTTTTAAAAATAATTCTTTCTGAATTGTTTACATGATTCAGTAAGTGGAATAATACTGATCCTATTTTATGTTCAGCATGCTCTGCTATGCATATAGCAATGAAAATACACTTGATATGGGGACCACTTTGTTCTTATTCTTAGGTTTATAAGTAAATGTATGGTTTTCATAAAGGTAAAGGAATCCACACTATGAAGTTCTCAGCAACATTTGTGACAAAACAAATCATGAAAATCACTGACAGTAACAAAAATAAGAAATGTGTAACGTAAGACAGGAAAGCTGTGTCTGCTTTGTGAACTCTTGGTTCCCTCAAGAGTGGTTGGTTGTGACTGTTGAGTAAAGTAACCAAAACCATTCAGAAATAGTTCATCTAAAATAATATTTAATTAAAACGTATAATAAGACAAAGGTTTAGATCCAATATATACATAATTTCCAGTATTCTGGGAGACTGAGACAGGCCCATTGCATATTTGCCCAGGGTGGGCAACTTACTGATATCCTCTTAAAAAAAAAAAAAAAAAAAAAAAGACCTGGGGGAATAGTTTATGACCAAAGTCCTGAGTTCATTTCCCAGTACTTCAGAAAAACAAACAAACAAAAAGCCTTTTTTAACTGAATGCTACTTAGCTTTTGTTATTCAAAGAATGTCAACACTTGCGTGTTTTAATTGGTGCTCATAGAAGCTTTAAGACCGCTCAATGTGGAGTAGATGATACCATGCAACAAGGGGGAAGACATGCCTATTGCATAATATTCTTCATGTCCCTTTGGCCCAGCTGTTTCTGGGCTTCTGTATGTGTACATTCTTGATTCTGTTACTTTTTCTGTTCTTCCTGGGTTTTGTGTGGTTCTGGATGTCTTGTCTGCATCTGAACCCAATTTTATGTCTCTTTTACTTCAAAGAGCTACTTTTGAGTGTGCTATATAGCTTAGTTAAAAATCAGGGGCTTTGTCACCTTACAAAAATGCTCAAGATTACCAGTTCTGGAATCCATTAGCTCTGGGGCTGATCATATAACTTGAGCAAGTGTCACATGATGGAGTAGATACAGTAGTGAGTACAACTGAAGCATATGTTCAGCAGTGGTTGATACTGTTGTACTTACTCTTTTTCCCTGGACTTGCATACTCCCTTGATTCGACTGTCAGCAATTCCCAACTACCTTTTCTTGGCCTTGACCACCTCCTTCCTTCTCTGGGGTCTTGGTTAATCCCCTCCTCTTTTCCTGTCCAATATCCCAACTGGCACTGTCACATGGAATCTGCCAGTGTCATAAATACATGATCATGTTAAAATACTGGGTTGATGATGGTATCTATTTATTTGAATGTGGCTTTTAAGTAATAATAACTTTGATGAACTTTTGCTTTTGGAATTTAGTTTATCATAAAATTAACTGACATTTTTTCCATACAGTAATCTCTTTAATACCTAATTTAGTGGAAGAATTCCCTAACACATGAGCACAAATGTCAAGTAGAGGTAATACAGTATAAGTGGAAAGAGCTTAGGGTTCATAGTCCATTAAATTTCTTGAAAATTCTATGCTTTCAAGCAATATTTCTAATAATGATCATTTGTTGAAAAGACGACACTTTTGTTTATTTCCGTGAGCATAATATATGACTTGCACAGTCCATTTAGGAGACTATGCTTAACATATTGACTGGTCTTTTTGTTATTTCTTTGTGGAAAAATTGGAAAACCTGTCCCTTTTGACTTTGGCTTATGGTTGCATACCTATTGTTCTGATTGTTGGGGTACTGTAGCTTGATCTAGGAAAAAAGAATTAAAGTGAACCAATAGTTTGCCCTTAAATCCTGTTTATTCATGAGGAAGTAGGTTGAAATTTCTATGTTAGGTGATTATGATTTATGGCATTTAATAATAATTTATGATATGTACATTTTTCATTAATATGAAAATTGATAGTTTACTACTATAAATTATGAGTGATGCTTTTTAAATTGATAAAATTCAGAATGAAAAATATAAATGTTGAATTGAACATTGAATAAATTGAATTTTGTTCATTTATTTCATGTAAATTTTTTAAAAGAATTATTTATTTATTTATTTATTTTCTTGTCTCAGAACCTTTGGTTGTTTATTCACTCATTTTTATGGCTGGCTCAGCCCACCCCGAGGGCAGGGCTGGTGCAGCATGTGGTGCCGGGGATCGAACTGCGGTCCCTGAAGCCGCCCAAGCTTTCCCAAGCAGGTGCTTTAGACCACTGAGCCATCTCGCTGGGCCCTCATATAAATTTTAAGATAAATGATTTCTTAAAAGGACTCTGTATATTATTGAATAATGTTTGAGTTTGTCATCAATGAATTTACAACTGCTAGGATAGAAAAAAAATTGAAATATTAGCATGAAGTTGGAATTGAGTATGTAAAATTTGCTATTTGAATTTTCTTTGAATTTTATAAAATAAATTTCTAAAATTATATAATATTAAAGTTACAGTATAAAAGTTATTTCAGGTTTGTTCCAAGGAACAGTTTGATCCCATTAAGTTATTCTGCATGAATCCAGTAGACAACTTGCTACAAGACAAGGCATGGCATATGTAGTGATATTCTATTATTTTTTTCCTACCAGTTTGAAGAAGAAATAACAATGAGACAGTTTCAAAATACGTTAATAGGATAGCTACAATAATTAATACAATGCATATTGTTGCCTTCATAGTAGTTGTTCAGAATATAAGATGCAGACATGATAACTTTTCTAAACACCATTGG
This sequence comes from Myocastor coypus, assembly GCA_004027025.1. Taxonomy (NCBI): domain Eukaryota; kingdom Metazoa; phylum Chordata; class Mammalia; order Rodentia; family Myocastoridae; genus Myocastor; species Myocastor coypus. The sequence goes on along the minus strand of PVJA010002823.1, from coordinate 57,675 downwards.
TACAAATATTTCTTCTCACTGACCTAACAGAAAGTAGTTATATGTATAGTCCAGTATTCCACAATAGTAGTGGGTTATCTGCAGAGCTGGCAATGTTGAGAGCTGTTGACTTGAGCCTTTTACAGCTCAGCATACTAATCTGGCTTTACTTTTTATGCCTTGTGGTTAAGCTTTTCTGCTGGGTAGTTAAGTTCAAGTTAAAGCAACACCTATATAATAAAACATGTAACTTGTATCTGATAAGGTCAGTCAAATCCCCTCAGGATTTACCTTGAAACCATGTACAGCATTTTGTAGGCCTTTTGTCAGTGTCAGCCAGCTGAAAGTCAGGGCCATTGTTTGACCAGTTTGCTCTCTGTGAAAGCCTGAGGAATGTTTTCTCTCATGGTGACTCTCCTCAGGTACTTTACATTGTCCATCCCTTCCTTCTGTAGCCCCATGATCTCCTTGAACAGAAAATCTGTGACATCCTTGAGTTATAAGATGTTACAGTACAGGTTCTCTTATGTCCTGAGTCCTCACTGACCTTGAAGGGCTAGGGCCAAAATATTGGCTATGTAGTGATATTCTTAAAATAATTTCTATGTTTGAATTAATAAAATAGGTTATATTAGATATGAATCCATAAGACTGGCTCTCATTTTGAAATAAAACATTGTACTTTTATTAAAAACACAAAATACTATATTGACTTTATTAATGTAGACATGCATCATACCCAGAGATGATCGGTTTTTATGAAAAATGGAGTTGTGCAATATAGAATGTTAGTGCACTTAATCCACTATCCTACGAATTTCTCTTGAAGGCATGTGCAGCAATCCAGTTACCCAAGCAGCAATTCACCATACTAATAAATGTCTGGAAATTAATAGCCACCACGCTGAGCACCTCTTGTAACTATAAAGGCCAAAAGTAGCTTATGTATCAGTACATTTAGCATTAAAATATTTATGCAAGTTTGTGTGCATTTTTTGGCATTCTGTATGTAATCCATACCAGATATTCTCACTGCTGTGTTAGACATGAGACATTCTTCTCTCTACTGAAATAATACAATGCTTTCCATTGGTTCTTGGTTGTAAGGCTCACCACTTCCAGGATGCTGGCAGTCAGTGTATTACCAGTCCTTAAGCGCTAAGTATTTCCTGTGTAGTGTAACCCGTACCTCATTTTAGGCTTTATTGAGATAACAAATGAACAAAAATGATGAAAAGCCCTGCCCTACTGGCTTCATACACCAATGGGGAAAGTAATATAATTGGTAGATAGTTAATAAACTAATTATTAACACAGAGTTGCTGGCTAGTAAGTGCTTTGAATGAAACAGAAACAAAATAAGGAAGTATCTACCTGTTTGTTGTTTGTCTACTTGTCTGTTTTTTTTTTTTTTGTTTTGTTTTGTTTTCTGGGGTGGTGATAGTTTGTACTGCTCGATAGAGTAGTAAATGAGTATTCCATCTAAGTAAATGAGATTCATTTTAAAAATAAAATTTGTAACTTTTAAGGGAGAAAAATTAGAAGGTGATTGTCTCAATGAATTCTAAATATTCTTAAGTCATTAGCAATTTTGGAATAGTTCATTATGGAAGTTTGCCATCTGATTCATTTCCAACAAATATTTACAAATGAAAAAAAATTTCTTTTGTAAACATATCAAAAACAAACCTGAGAAAGAGTTCTAAATTGAATGACAGTAATCTAATAAAATAATCTATACATTCAAGTTTCCTAATCTAAAACAGTGCTCGTGTCCCTGTGATTAAATTACGTGCTGATCAAATTGACCTCCTTATTGAGTTTAAGGCTGAACTGCACAGCACGTCATTCAAATGCATAGGATTATGTAGTGCCCTTAGCTTCTGAGCAGCAGATCTCTGCTTTTACAGAGAAAGGCAGAAAAACAGAGCATAATATTCCTTTATGTATCTTTAGGATACAACTAGAAGACTAATGAGGTATAACTAGCAGCCTACAGAGGTAAAATGGAGTATTAGAATATTTAGTTAACATAAGCCGGGCGTGGTGGCGCACGCCTGTAATCCCAGCACTCGGGAGGCTGAGGCAGGAGGATTGGTGTGAGTTCAAGACCAGCCTGAGCTACAAAAGTGAGCTCAAGGCCAGCCTCAACTGCATAGTGAGACCCTGTCTTAAAAAGACAAAAAAAAAAAAAAAAAAAAAAAAAAAAAAAAAAAAAAAAAAAAAAAAAAAAAAAAAAAAAAAAAAAAAAAAAAAAAAAAAAAAAGAAATAAAAGAAGAAATAAGACCATGTAGTATTGAATCTGTTCTGAGATTAGGTTATAATGAAAGTTTATAATTCTGTAAATATGCTAAAGAGCTTTGAAATGCACTTTAAATAGGTGAACAACATGGCTTATACATTATATTTCAGTGTTATAAAGGATCAAGAGATGAATAGTTGACAGATATTAAGATAGCAAACATAAAGTTATATTTCAATAATCAAACTAAATGTAAATGAAGAAATTAGTAGCTACTTTTATGTGACTTATACATTTAATTATAATAGAACTTTCCATCTTAAACACTAAAACACCTAAACAATGTGGAAGCAGCAATAAAAGATTTGTTCTTGTTAAATTTATAGAAAACTTCATGTTTACGTACTCCATATTTTTTAATGAAAATAGATGTCATAGGGATTATTTTCTTTCCATATTAGTTACTGATATATTTCATTCTTAAGTTTTGTCTTCTGCACTTAAATGATTGTTTCTCTTATGTGAAATATTATTTTTATTTTAAAAACAAGATTACTCTTTTAAATCAATGTTTGCATGATAAAGTATTTAATGTAATTTCCTTCTGACATTGAAATATTTATTTTCCATGCAGTAGTGAGATCAACATACTTTTAAAAAATCTGTTAGTTGGATAAGTTAGTAAAAATGTTAATTTGCCTTAAGTTTTATTATTTGGTAATTCTTTAAATTCTAAAATTATAATTTATTGTGGTTTTTATATTTCCTTTTGTAAAATTACTTATGTATAAAACATTCTATTCTTCCCTGTTTGCAGGAATTTTATTAAATGATTCATGTTAACATTAAGAGATGTGTCATGAAATCACTGTTCATTGCTTCTGCATAATAACAACTGTATTGTACATAGCCAGTCTTTATCTCTGTGGGCCATTTGTCTTGTCTTGTCTGTGTGTCTAGCTGGTGATTTCATCCCCAGTGTGTGCCTTACTTTGAGTATTTAGATGTGGAATCAGTTGTTTTATTATTTCTGATTGTTACTACTTAGAAAACTGTATTTCTCTATGTATACCATGAAAGGGTATCTGTTGCTGATAGTAATTAATTAGAATTCTTGATTGCAAATTGTTTCTTCTTGTGAATCCCACAGTGTTTAACCTTTACACATGTGTGTGTGTATGAATGTCCAACATCTATCTATGAACATGGTGATACATTTTTGATGATCATTGGTATCACTAATGGCATAGCATATCCTACTTTCATGCTAAATATGGAAAGGAAATAATTTCATATGTTCTTGAATTTTTTTGGAGAAGAATAAATATAAGAAATGTCCTTTAGAGGGAAGTAAAGGACATGATAACTGCTCCATGCTGGATAAGCCTTTCTGTTCCTGTTATTCTAATATCTAGAAAAATGGAGTCATCATTTGAATATTCAAAGGAGGACTTGAACTTTATGTGAAAGTGAAAAATGTGTAATGAAAATCAAACTTTCCTATTTAGTAAAGTGTTCTTTCTCCTTTAGGTAATGATTTTTGGTTTTAAAAATGCATGATAGAGGGGGATAGGTTTAGAATGATTTTTTTCTGAAGACTAGATAAATTACTAATGAAACCAGAATGAATGATCTGTTGTAAGTAACACTGAATTTTACAAGGTCATCAGAAAATTCTTTGTGTATTTTCAGTGACATTTTAATATTACCTTAAAGCATTTAAAGAGAATCAGTTTGTATGTTTCATTTTATGCACTTTGTTATCCAAGAACTTGCTTTTCAGGGGATGGAAATTCTTAGCTATAGTACAAGATTTCACCCTAAGTGACATTAACGCTTAACAAATTTTCTGGGGGCAGGGCTGGTGCAGTATATGATGCCAGGATAGCACCCTGGTCCCTGTGATTTCTTAAGCCCTGCCTATGCAGGCACTTTAGACTGTTGAACTATCTCACTGGCCCCAGATTTTCTAAGGAAAATAATTACAAATTGTATTCATACTTTGGTTGTCAAACTCAGTTCATCTCCGCTTTATGTTTGAACACCAAAAATTTCTAATATATATTTTCCTATAATTAATAATTGGAAACCAAATAATTGGTTCTGAGGCCCCAAAATTATGCTTATAAATTCATTTTTCTAGTAGCACTAAGTTTCTTTGGAACCATGTGATGCTATTATAAATAAGTGCAATGCTGAGAGCTGGGATGGGCTAACCCCAGCACCACATGTCATCTGAGCAGGAGCGGTGCTCAGCCTGATGCATCACCACTTTGTGTCAATGGTGAGATGAGGTGTGCAACTCACTCTTGCACACAGAGGGTTTTTCAAGTCAGATTTTGTTTTCAATGTCCTCCTGAATACTGAGATGATTTTTTTTTTTTTTTTTTTTGTCTTTTTGAGACAGGGTCTCACTGTGCAGTTCAGGCTGGCCTTGAGCTCACTTTTGTAGCCCAGGCGGGTCTCAAACTCGCACCGATCCTCCTGCCTCAGCCTCCCGAGTGCTGGGATTACAGGCGTGTGCCACCACGCCCGGCAGCTGAGCCGATTTTTTATTTATTCGCTATTCACATAATGGAAAGCTGAAGCTTTGAGCTGTTAGACAACTCAGGTATCACTGAAATTTATGAAGAGTCTAAGAAGCCTTGCTTCTCACAGAATATGTATCATACATTCTAATGCACTTATTGTTGAGTTTATTATTCTGATTGATTTGCTGGGAATCTGAGGATATAGTATTATTTTGACTTTGCTAAGTATCTGAGGACTTTCAAGACAGCTCGTTGACACATTTTTTTTTTTTTGTTGTTGTTGTTCTCTTTTCCCCGTGAATACTATAGTTACTTTTTTAAAAAGTTGTATTTAGTACAGGTTCTGCAGGGTCTCACTGCATAGATCAGACTTGTAGTGATCCTCTTATTTTTAGCCTCCCAAATCCTGAGATTATAGGCATGCACCACCATGCCCAATCTCAGTCATAGCCTCAGTGCACCCCAGGGGTGGAGCTGATGCAGTTTATGGTGCTGGGGATTCAACCCTAGTCCCTGTACTCTGCCTAAGCAGGTACTTTAGTTTGCTGAGCTATCTGGCAGGCCTTTGTTGTCACTTTTTAACAAGTCACGTGGCCATCATTTGATTTCCTTATAGTTCAGAATTTTTTGGCAAAACATGAGTTTTTCTTGAACAGTGAAATTTTATATAACATTCAAAAAATGAGGTAAGAAATTGCACTCTAAATACTGTAAAAGAAATTATAGTTAGATGCCATGTCTCCAATTGACCTTCTTAACTAAGTAGAAACTCTTAGTTGGAGAGCCTGAATCAGGATACCTTCTGTGTGTGAGAATTAGGTAAATGTTCCCTTTGCTTTTTAATGTATTCAGTTGTCATTATTTTATGTATTTGTTGCATTTCTAGCCTAATACCTTTTCATATTCTGATTAGTAAACTGGGTTTTTTGTTTGATGAGATTAAGCATTGCTAATGAAGGGACTGAATATTATTTTATCCTCTGGAGTTGGAATTAGATATTGATGCATGGATCACATTTCAATTCATTTAAGTAACAATCATTGATACTTTCCTAGGTATTTACTTGTTTTTAAAAAATTTATCTTGGCTTTTTCTTTCCACAGCAAGTTGATGTTGAAAAATGGGTATGTGTTTCCATGTATTTACAAAGAAATTGTGATTGAAAAGTGCATGTTTGCTCTTGCCTCTAATCTTTTATTTTGCTTCCTAGTGTGGCTTGTCTTTTTCGTCCAAACTAACTGCTTTGTTGAAGTGAACAAAGATTTGCAGGCCTTCAGTTAGAACTTTATATGTCTTTGGTTTTGTCTCATCTGTAAAGGGTTCTGCTAAATTCCCACTACCATGTAGTTGTTATAGAATTTATTTCAAACAAATAAATTATGATATGCTTCTGGCCCACAGGAGGCTTGTATTGTTACCACTATTTCTTTTGTTAAAAAATAGTGATCGTGCCGGGCGTGGTGGCGCACGCCTGTAATCCTAGCACTTGGGAGGCTGAGGCAGGAGGATTGGTGCGAGTTCGAGACCAGCCTGGGCTACAAAAGTGAGCTCAGGACTAGCCTCAACTGCATAGCAAGACCCTGTCTCAAAAAGACAAAAAAAAAAAAAATAGTGATTGTTTAATTTTAAAATCTTACTTCTTAGACTGGATAGTGTTCTATGCACTATAGAAAAAGACAAGATATATTCATATGATGTTAAAAAGTGAAGATGAGTACCTATAACTTGTGGGGAAATGCAGTTACAGGCTGCTGGAATCTCCACTTGAGAGCTGTATGTGGTGCTAGTTGTATGATGTGAACAAGTGACCTTCTGTCTTAGTCCTAGTTTGTCATCTGCTAGGCAAGACTAAGGAAGTGGCAGAGGGAGGAGGTGAACCGTGGTCTTTTCCAATTCTTAACACCTCAGGATTCTGAATGGAAATTAGAGCCTCACCAAAACAGATAAGAATGCCAAAGAATGAAGCTTTTTCAAATTGTCTTCCTTCCTTCCTTCCTTCCTTCCTTCCTTCCTTCCTTCCTTCCTTCCTTCCTTCCTTCCTTCCTTCTGTGACCTAGTATGATCACACATTCAGTGTTCCCTTAGATAGTGGCCTCGTTTTGCCTTTCTTGTCCTTCTGGCCTTGGTTTCATGCTTACTGGATGAGCTACCTGGGGAGGGGCTGATTGCTGCCTGCCTTCTCAGTGGCCTTCCTGGGTGCGCCCACCAAATAGCTTGCTACTTTTCACTACTTCCAGCCCTTCATAGTTCAAATGTTGTTTTTTAATTTGCTGTTTTTGTGATGAGGAGACCACTGTTGCTGTGGGAGAGCTACCACTTCTATAATATATTCTTCCTGGGAATAGTTAACATTCATCATCTCTCTCTTTGTAACAAAGCTACGACTACTTTGTGAAGATGTTTCTCTTTAAAATTTTATGCCTTGCCTCATACCCGGTTAAAATTCTGATCCATGCTCCACAGAGATGTCATCTCTGATTTCTCAACTCCCTTAATATCAGATTCCCAAAACATAGCCCTGTGTCTTTTGATATTTGTACTCCTCCATCTTTACTCAGCTTTTCTGTGATGTCCCCAGATTGTTATTTCTTCACCAAGCAGTCAAGCTGATGTTGATTTTTCCAAAATACAGAGACTGTGTAAAGAAATACATCACTTCTTCGGTCATTGTTTAAAAATATTCGCACTTGCGCCTGTATATTTGGTTACTTTTGATTTACTTCACTCTGTCTTTTCTCTTTGTCTGTAATACTTTCTCATCTTAAAAGATTTATTTCATTGTCTATTTGTAAGTATATTAAGATAGATAATGGAAATAGACAATTGAAGACAATAGAAATATCCCTGAAGTAAACATCATGAGGCTTAGCTTAGTCAGTGACCACCTTTTGTGGCTTCATGCAGCCCCTAAAGGACCATGAGGTCCTAGTCTGGAGGATTAGAACTGGATAATGCCTATCTTGTCCTCCTGCATTCCTGTTATATTTATGATAAAACATACTGATACTAAAATATGCGTTCATGTAGATATATAACCAATGTGGAAATGCTTCTGCAGGGCCTCATAGAAGACCGATGGTCTGTGTAGACACATCTTAGTAAATTTCATACAAAAATGACTTCTTTTTTGAAAGCCTGTACAGTTCAATTCTTTAAATGTGCCGGTATCAAAATTTGAAGTTCCATGTAAGAGGAGTCCTGGAAATGCAATAGAAAATAGTTTAATCTCTTGTTCACCTACCTCCACAACTGCTCAGTGAAGTTCATTCTCCTCTTTCCCTAGTGTTTAATTAGAGGAGATCTCATGACCCTACTCATATTCAGAGAGTGAAACACTCCCCAGTCATTTTGGGCCATACAAGTCTGTGATGTGTAACTGTGGCCTTCTGAGTGTCATTCAAGTTGAGCTCTCTGGGATAGTGCTGGGATAGTCCTGCTCCAGGCAGGACTGTTGGAAGTAGCTTCACACCACATCCTGCAGGTTCTGCACAGTGTGTGTGCCCACAACTGTGTGCTCACTTTGGTGCTCTTCAAGAGCAAGTGAGGAGAGCTGGCAAGCAGGCGCTTTCCATCCTAGTGTTGGTCACTGGCCTGGCCAGTTTCTCAGAGAGCTGTTTTCCATAGGCACTAGGCAAATGCCTTTTGAACAGTCCCTATCACCAGATGTCCCTGGTCTGTGATTCTGTCCAGATCCTATGTAAAGGCCAGGGGAAAATACTTCCTCCTGGTGGATCTCATGGTATTCTCTAAGAGCTCCAGAGTCTCTCCCACCTGCCCCTAGTTTCAGACCTACAGGGTGCAGGCAGCCTCTTATACCTGTATCTTTATATGCAGTCGCACATGTTCCTACTGTGTTCCAGCCCTTGAGTACAAGATTGTCTCTAAAGACACCTTCAGTATCTTTGAGCTTAGGAATAGGAGGGAGGAAGGCAGATCTCTTGAAGATCCTGATGTCTGTTTTTCTGTGGCCTAGTGGCATCCCAGAGGTGAGATGAGTCAGCTAGAGACAGCAGATACCACCATTGGTGTCCTGCTAAGTGACACAACAGTGAGTTCTAGAATATAGTACTACTTGTCATTGTTTTGTTCTGAGATGGGCATTTGTTTTGACATCTGTTAAACTTGTTTGTTTATAATACACTTCAAAAACCTGGCTAACACCTCTAGAAACTTCATAAAACTACTTTTATAAAGAAATTCATATAGCTTCTTTGTAGGTTCCTCATAGCGAAATTCTGAACATTGTAATGAAAGGCCGGTCTCGCTCCCTCTGTCTCCCCATTCCTTCCCCCCTTTGATTCTTTCATTTCCTCTACCTCCCTTTTTTCTCTTTCTCCCTCCACCAGTGTCTCTTTGGACATCAGTGCACTTCTTGAAAGTTAATCTTTCTAGTTATAAGTGCTGCTCTTTATATTTTAAAAGAGAATAACATTTCTGAATTCTAGCTTAAAAATTAGTTAACTATTATTTCTCTCTACTCCTCTCACTCTCCAGAGCTCTTCCCTGGCTTATAGCTGTGGTTTCCAATATGGAGACCTCAGACTTTGTGTCACAGCTGGGGACAGTGAAATAATGAATATATTGTGAAGCAATGATGAAAACTTTGCCTGGACTAAGTGATAATCTTGTACTTTATTATTTTAAAAGGTAGCTTGGTGCTGTTGCAATTAAAATGGTTATTGCAAATGGTCTTCACTCAATAACCATTTGAAAAATTAATTTTTATATGTAACATATTTCAAAGACATGTGAAGGTCTTTGAGATGATTTTGTATAATCAAGGCTTGCTCATTTTGAAATGGCTTGGAGAAAGTATAAACTTTTCTGTGTATTAGTACAGACCTTTTTACATACAGGTGGTCATCTGAAAATGGGGCAGTCTCCACATATCTTCAAGTTGTTATGCTTATATCCTTATTGTTTTTGACTTAGAGAAATTCTCAGTTGAGACAAGCTGGGAACAGAAGGAAAGCTCCATACCTCTGCTACTTTATATTGTAGACATCTGAGAGCACTGTGAAATATAAGCATATGTCATAGATATAAAGTATGAAGATTTATGGTAGCTTATCAGAATCATTTATTTTCTTTCAACCTTTTAAAGAACTAGATAATTATATATACATATATGTCAAACCCATTACACTAAGAAAGAAAGCCAGCCCATATAAATACTTCCTACACAGAATTATTGATAGGTTGAAAAAGACAACAGTTGCTACAAATTTGTCAAAAAAATAGTGTGTCTTTTTAAACACATCTGCATGCATACTCAACCAGATGTTAATAAGTGACACACAACCTCTCTGTGAAAGCCACTAGAGCCACTTCTCTGAGAGACATGAGTGTCACGATGGGAGGTATCATACATAGAACTGCTCTTTATAGCTTAAAAGCTGAGCTCCTTCTGATATTTCCTGGATCTGTCATCAGCATGTCTGCTCATTACTGTAGTCTTGAATATTTTCATCAGAGGAGTTGTAGAAGGTGAGGTATTTATATGTGATCTGCCATCAGAAGAGTAATGGTTGTTGTATTTTACAGGTACATATCCACATATACTGTTAGATAGTTCACACTAGGATGTGTCTGGAACTTGGAATTGCTGTCACTAATTACTTTTATGCCCTAAAAGTTACTGGGAGCAGCATTAATTTAATGTAGTCATTATTAAACCCTGGTATTTTGTGGTGAAAGAATTTTTTCTTTTCTCCACATAGTGAAATGCCAGATATGTTTTTGTTAACAAGGGAGAAGATACAGCTGAAGGGTTATAATAAATCCCAGTATCTTGCTACTTGGAAGAAAGTGGTGGAGCCGGGCATGGTGGCGCACGCCTGTAATCCCAGCACTCGGGAGGCTGAGGCAGGAGGATCGATGTGAGTTCGAGACCAGCCTGGGCTACAAAAGTGAGCTCAGGACCAGCCTGAACTGCATAGCGAGACCCTGTCTCAAAAAGACCAAAAAAAAAAAAAAAAAAAAAAAAAGAAAGTGGTGGCAAAGCAGACTTAAATTCAGTGGACATTTTCTAGAACATTTCATCTCTCTATTAGAAAATTCACTTCAGAAGAGCCTCTGCACCCACGTTTTGTCCTGTTTTCTCAGAGTGGTGCCCTTGATAATTATTTTTATTGACAAGCCCCTCTCCTTTGTTGCTGGTTTCTTATCTGGACACTTTTGGGAGAGTGGTTTTGGTAAAAGTTCATGTAACAGTTCTAAGACAGATCCTTTTTAGAGTCACTCAACTTTGAAATATTTTATTTCAATAGGCTGAAATGTCAGTTGAAAAATCTGGATCAAATCTGAGTTCAAAAGCATCATTTGAAGCTTTTATACATCACCTGAATTATTGTTTCTTTCTTTGTGCTGGAAACAAATGGAATATAATTATGCATTCTTCCCATGTCTGATAATTGCTAACAATATTCACAGTGAAGTATTGTTATTTGACTTGTCTTTCCATTTGTGATGATTTGCATTTTCTAAGACAATCCCTTGGGTCTTTTAGATCTGGTGCATCCAGTGACCTAGAATTATAGAACAAAGACAACTCGGCTCTTTCTTGACATCCAGTGAACTCTCACTGCCATCTGTGTTTGCACTAAAATGGTACACTAGCAATTGGTCTCCATGGCTTTCCTTGTTAGTAGAGGTAGGGATGGTTATACCACAGCTCTTGCTCATCTGGAGTGTCATCTGACCCGTGAGTCCTTCAGTCCGTAGACTACCCTCAACACCAAGTGATGGCCACTTACAGTTTTGCCCTTCCAAGGTAAAATTTCAACCCTTTGTCTTTCAATGCAAATTGACTATTATCCAAAAACTTTCTCTAAAGCAGCAAACAGGTCATGACCCACGCTGTGTGCTTGTACTGGCTTTGCCCTAATCATCACTTACTACTGTACTTCATCCAGTGAGACTTTTATGAACGAAATGAATTAACTTCTTGGTTACATTTATTGTACTCATAAAATCATATTTTTAACACCTAAAGGAGCTATTTTCTTAAGTATTTGTCTTAACCTCAGGTTTCTTCTCCCTACTTTCTATCATGTTTTTGAGGGATTATTTTGCTGTTCTTTGGTGTTGCTTTTTATCATGCTAAGCAGCATTGTAATTGAGATTAGAATACTTTACTCATGCTTCTTGACTTACTGTATTTTGCTTTCTTCTTTGCCCTTGAATTGACCCCTTGAACTATCTCATAATACTCCAACTTTTTGAAACTTTATTTATTTATGTTATGGCCGGCTTAGCTTGCCCTGAGGGTAGGGCTGGTGCAGCATGTGGTGTCCTGGATCCAACCTCGGTCCTGTGCACTTGCCTAATCTTACCTAAGCAGGCACTTAGAGCGCTGAGCTATTTCCAGTCCTAATGCTCCAACTTTGATGATAGCCAATACTTAAGTCAAATTGACCAGTACAAAGAAATTTGTACAAAGAGTCAGTGTTAATAATACTGCAGATAAGGGATCTGCCTAGTAAATGCGAGGTCATGAAAAAACTCTGAAGATAATCTTTCATGCCCGTCGTTATCTTCTAAAAATTATGTGTGTCTGTTACATCTGCTGTGCTTTCTCATTCTATACATAGATATTTTACCCTTTGCATATCTTCAGTATCTTTCTATTTCATTATATATGCAAATTCTCTCTTGTCTTATGTTTCTTACAGTATTAATATACTCAATTCTGAAGAGCAAACCTTATAAGTCTACTGACATTTTTTTTTTTTTTTTTTTTTTTTTTTTTTTTTTTTTTTTTTTTTTTTTTTTTTTTTTTTTTTTTTTTTTTTTTTTTTTTTTTTTTTTTTTTTGGTCTATTTTACAGTTTTCAAGTAGTTCAACTTAGAAAACTGATAAAATCATACTTTTTTTTTTTTTTTAATCTCCCAAGCCTGGCTAATTAACAACTCATCTCACAAAAGACAATATCTCCTATAAATCATGTGCTGTAGCAGAATGTTGGAATTTTCTGTTCCTTTGAATTCAGACAAAAATTGCTTTTTTGAAATTCCTCATTGATGCATACTGCTATCATTAGTTAATCATATGTAAGCAAGTGCTGGGTCAGCTTTAACATGGAAAATAAAAATGTTCTGACACCACTTACTATTAATATCAGCTACATCAATGTAACACAACACTGTTTCTTGTAAGCCAAGAATTGTTTTCCAATTTGTCCTTGAAAAAGTAGTTTTGAAAAATCAAAGATATCAGGCTCAATGGAATTCCCATTTAGTAATATACATATTACTCTATATGTATGTTTCAGAGCGATAAAACATAATTTTATAAATATCTATGTTTAAAAATCTTCCCTTTTGATTTCAGGCCAGGACAAATATGTTACCTTTTTACTCTGGTAGTGGCTACATATGCTAAATTCAGCTGTATGTGGGGAACTGCAGCACTATCTTTTCTTCTCTATTCTTTTTCATCTTTGCACTTCTCCTAGGAGTAAGTCAAGGAAACTTTAGGGAATCTTATGAAAAATGAAGGAATACATAGCACTTATTATTTTGTAGAAGGAAAGAAGAGCTATTATAATTCATGAGCAGAGCAAAGATGCTGTAATTTCTGAAGAAAAGGAGAAACATTTTTGAGATGCTTCTTTGAAGTTCACCTCTGACCATAGGCAGTGTCTAAGGAATTGCTGACTTACTTTGCATGAGTGATGCACACCTCATTGCAGCTCATTAGTTTAAAACTTGCCTTACCTTTCCCTGTTGTTTTTACTAAAACTAGTTGTGTTGTGTTGCTGCAGTACTTATGTCACTGCATTTATATGCAAAAGATGAAATAAAGTGTTTTTCTGTTAAGCGCTGTCAGAGGCTAAATATAAGATTGTCCCAGTTCTGGGTGCTTAGGTATGTTGTACACTGAATCACGCATTACAGTAGGATGGCATGTATTCACAAAAAACTGAAGAACTAGTGTACGAACATTTTCTAAGCGTTTTGCTTGCTATAGCTTTTCTCTAGCATGTAGTTGATAATAAATTTTGTTGCAACAACAAAGTTTGTTAAAATGTTTATCTTACATAGGTCCATTTAGTATAATGGGATCTTTATAAATAAATTTAAAAATCTTTGAAATGATGTGTATTTAATGTTTTCTTTTTTTCCTTATATCCCTACAGAAATTCATGATGAAGGTAAGAATTTGGATCATCTGTTATAGATATAATTATTAGTAAGATTTCAGTATAGTTATATATATTTTTTTGTTTTTAGTTACCAAACTGTTCTTTACATTTAAAATTTAAAAAGAAGTTAAGTCAGATTTTGCAACATAATGTAAGCACATTACCTGTTAACAACTTAAACATCATTGCATATGTGGGTCGTATTATAACAGAGTAAGTGTAGTTAATATTAGGAATTTCTCCCATAGATACACATTTTTATAGTTATTATTGGGAATACTCACTTGAGGTACAATAGTGGCTACTGAGTGTAGAGCATTCCTGCCTGCATATAATAGGAAATTCTCACAGTAGGAAATCATAAGAGATGGGAGGAAACAACTTCTACTTACTGTAGGAGAAGTGAAAATAATTCAGCCCCTTAAGATCTTTTAAGAGGATAGAAAGATAAAATGTATGGTCCTGGCGTTTAAGGTAGATGTCAGAAAAACACACCAGGAAGAACAGAATGCGACCATTTTTTGAAATTATTGGAAATTTGTGTTTTTCTTTTCTGGTACTGGGAATCAAACTCATGACCTTGCACTTGTTAGGCAAGCACTGTGTCACTGGGCTATACTCCTAGCTCTGGGTTTCATTGTAATAGAGCTGCCACATTTCTCCGGAAAATTGTCATAAGATTTAATGTTATACTTTAAAAGTCAAAGAACAGTAGATAATGGCATTTATTTACATTCAGTTAGTAAAGGCTTACTCTAATTTAATCTCAAAACAGTGTCATTTAAGGAGATAAAAAACTTCAAAAAGTGTTCATCCAGATTCTGGGTATAGATTGAGGAGGTTACTTTGCAGCGCTGGACACAAGTTACTCTTGTCAGTCTACTGAATTATTTAGTTAGCTCTGTCATTCATAGCTTACAAATCTCTGGACCAGTGTATTATGGGGTACTCCAAACTGGAGTGTGCTATTGGCTAATAGTAAGGAATGTGACCATTTGGGTGGGTGGCAGAAGTGGACATTTCTTTGATATTGACAAAGACATGAAACATCTTCCAAAGTTTCAAATAACTTTAACTCTTAATTTGAATTAGTAAATATGGCATTATTATTTAGTAAGATGAGAATATTATCTGCTAAATTATATTTAGCACAACAGAAGGGTTTTGGTTGGGAAAATAACAAATGCAGCAGCAGAACATGAATGCATCTTCTCCTTGCAAATATTATTAATGGTATTTTGTTTGAAAAGATCCAGTTTTTGTTTTTTGCTAAATTTGCATTGAATATATCCACTTTATTGTCTTATTTCTATCTCAGTTTTCTAAAGCATATCATAACTGCTTTCTCTTTGGGTAAATGGAGTACTTATCCAAAGTACTTACCTCACTTCAAACAGTTATCTTAGTCGTTGTGAGAGAGCAGATTCAGACAAAAACAGGTGTGAATAGAAAATTTGTGTAGACTCAGTTAAAGCTAGATGGCGTGTCTCGAGTGATTTAATTAGGCTTTGCTTCTGTTCCCTGCAAGGGCCAGAAGCCACTGGCTCATTTTCATACCTGCAGTGGCTGATCTGGCAAGGTCAGGATTTGATTAAGGGAAGGGCAGATGCTTGCAATTAGGCTAATTTGAGCCACTTAACAGGAAAGGCATGCAAAATATGATTTATCTCTTACCTTTCCATCATGATTTGTCATTTCGTGTCTGGAAAGGCGTTGTTTAACAGATTAGTGTAGTGTTGGAGAACCTATGGCACACTTGTTTTACTTTTAAAACAAAAGAGGTTAATGTATACCTTGCTTTTCTAGACTGAAGCCTCAGTATTCAGGTTTAATCACAGTGTGGGTACTGTTCAATAAATAAGTGGGATTGGGGTTGCAGTTGGGTGCTCCTCACTGAAAGATTCGCCATCCCTGGCTTAGCACTGAGTGGATGCTTGCCTGTCCCAGGCATGCATTCCTGCTTGTAGGTGCAGAGCAGTCAGGCCTGGGGAATGCCAGGAGCCTGATGTGTTCTTTGGGGGGGCCCTGTGGTTAGGATGGCAATACAAGCAAAGCTCAGTGCCAAGTGCCCATCTTCTTTTTTTGTGGAACCAGGGATTGAAATCAGGCCTTTGCGCTCTTGACATTGGTCACCTGGCTTTGTTAGGCAGATTGTGCCCTGAAGCCAGGCTTCTCCTGGGAATTCCAGGCTCACACTCCCATGCTGCCTCTGTGTGTACTGTGCTATTGTAGTTCTTGTGCAGCCTGTAGGTGGTGGGAGGGGTTCGGCAGAGCGAGAGTATTACTATTTGCAGTTGAACTCATGCTTACAAGTTTCCCCACTTGAATATCTGAGTTCCCAGAAAGAAATATTTCCTACAATTTCTAACTTCGGTGGTGTGTTTTAGTACTGCTTGAAGAAATAAGCATTTTAACAGCTTAATTGACTTGCAAAATGTATGATATCATAGCAGTTAAGGGATATGTAAAAGTTCTTCAGTGCAGTTACATACAAAGGTCTGGAATTTTGAGAATGTTCTAATTGATTAGCATAGCATTTCATATAAGAAAGATGATTATGAAAATGGAAAAACCTTAACATATTGAGATATTTGATATATAGTGATTAAATAGCTTTAGTCAGCAATATGAGGCACAGCTTAATAAGCTAATATATGTTTCTAAAATACACAGCCAAAGAAACACTATGAAAACATATAAGAATAAAATGCAGAGCCAGTAATTTCCATTTGCATATAAATCTCTTTAGTCAATATCCATAATTATTATGAGTTTGCATTCTATGGGTTTCCCACATAGTACATTTTAAGTTTATGACAGTCATACCTCTAATATAGCTGTAATAATTCAGTTTGTCTCCCTCCCCACAAAGAATAACGGATGAATGTTAGGTTCTATTAAAGAATGTTGTTCTACAATGAATGTAGGTGTAGTAGTTACAATGAAGCTTTTGCTTCTAGTGTGAGTTCCATGATTTGACATTTAAGACAAGAGCCTAGAAATCTAGAGATCTAGAAATATCAAATTATACAAATTGGCATTGAAATAAGTTGTGAAAAACTTGAGGTGCTATGTGCCGTTGCTTGTGTTTGAAGGTCTGGAGACCTTTGCTTTCTTAGAGTTCGTGTTTTCTGGTATTATGGAATATGAACTGTCAGTAATCTTGGGATTAATGAGACCAAACCCACACACACAACTAGAACAAAACAATTTTAACTGATATTTTCAAAAAGTGAAATGTTACCTGCTAGTAAATAATGCTGGTCTCTCCTACACCAGGAATATTTAAACTGCTGGGAGGAGTTTGGAAGCGGTTAGGGTCCCCTCAAGCAAGAAAGCACCAATGCCTTGGTGCAGAGGACTGAGGCTGAAAGATGGTGACTTCCAGCCTCTGATTCTGTGGAGGGCTGGGAAGAGCTTGCTAACTGCACGGGTGGCTCCAGAATCATGAGAGACAAGCTATGGTGCCGTGAGTGACAAGCAGCAGTTCTCAGCCGAGAGGGGGTATTGTCACATTTTCAGGAGTACTCCAGGGACATGTCATTCCAGGAATGCTTGCCTTAAAAGGCCCTAACAACCCATACTACAGTGGGAGGTGTTAGGAAATACACAAGGATACAGTTCTCAAACTTCTACTCTCTTTTGCCTTTGCTTTTGGGGTGCAAATATTTTGACAGCAGATGCAGAAGATGCAGTAAATATTTAGTGAATAATTTGAATTTTGGGAGACAATTTTCATGAGATCTTTGGCACTAGAAACTGCACCTCTCAAAAATATTTATCCAAAAAATATTTTTGAATGAATGCTAAAGAGTATTTCTTTTGTTTAATTCTACTTACTAGAGAATTAGTATGCATTAGAGTATACATGACATTGTGTGAACTGAAGATTTATTTATGCTGCATATAATTTATTTTCCCATTTTTCTTTTCAATTGGAGCATTCAAAGCATTGCTTAATCTTCCACTGTTTGAAACTTTAAGCAGCAATTTGAAAACCTGGAAAAACATCAAGATTAATTTTTTTTGAATTAATTTTTTTTCTTTTCATTGAAAGACCCGTAGTCTCCAACTTGCTGTCTCATGAGTTTGACTCTCCTTCTGTTGGTTCTCACTGGCCCCTAGAGCCCCGAGGGGCAGCATTACCCAAGGCTTGTAATCTTGGGCTGAGGCAGCTAGAGGAGAACCAAGCCTTGTTGCAGAGTACTGCGTTCCTGTTCCTTGTGATATGTCATCCAACGATGGTGGCCTTTTCTTATTGTAATTGGGATGGGGAGTCCAAAACTCTATACAACCTACTGTCAAATCTTGAAGGAAGACCTCTACCAGTGTCCAACCAGTCTTTGCTGTAACTAGACTCTTACAGTACTAGTGGCACCCTGCATCATAGGAAATCCATTAATATTTGTTCAACTAATTTAGATCAAGGATCCAGACCACATTTAATAAGAAAACTTACATGGCTGGCCAAATTTAAAGAAAACGGGGAGAGAGAGAGAGAGAGAGAGAGAGAGAGAGAGAGAGAGAGAGAGAGATTGAAAGAGAGACACAGAGACAGAGAGGGGTAGGAGCTAACATATCATTTTGGATGGATTCCAAAACACAATTATTTTGATAAATGCTTATTGAATAAACAAGTTATACGACCTGCCCAGCACTGAACAGTGTACGTTTTACTTTATGGTGATTCACAGCCAGTTAGATAGCTGCATTTAAAATGGTACATTGGAACAAAAAAGATGGCAGTAATGACTTTTTTTTTTTTTAAATGGTGACCTCTTAGGTAACAAAATTAATTTAGTGTAGCTTACTTGGATACTTCATAAGAGTCCCATTCACATTAAATCTTCAATACAAATTAGCATTTAAGTAGCGAGAAAGTATTATAAAATCTGTAGTTGCTTAAGATTTTTAGCCGAAAATTGTGCCTCACAGGAAGAACATGTGTACAGCATTTGCCCAGCCAACATAGTAAAATTCTATCAGTTAAAAATAAAAGTAATCCAAACCAGATTAGGTAAGTAAAACCACTCCTGACCACCATAAATCAAATGTATTATAGAAAAAAATGTTCTCTGAGGAGTCTTATTTTGTAAACAAAAACAGTCTTTCAAAGTAGATGTTTAGCTTTGCTATTCATAAATGCTTTTTAATATCTTTGAACAATAGTTCTGGATTTAGGTTCATCTGTCAAGAGCAAGATCTAGCGCTGACTCTGTAGTAGAGGCTTCTTTGGTGGCTGTATTACAATATAAGAATTATTTAACACTGCGTTTTGCTTTTGCAATAATTTCCACCATGTTCCTTGCTACTGAACTTTTTGTAAAGGACAGAAAAGCATTTTGTGGACGGAAGTTTGCTTACCTGTGTTTTCTCTACCTTTTCTCATCTCTCTGTAGACTGCCCAAGGCGGTGGCCATCGGACTCTTCTCTATGGACATGCCATACTGCTGCGCCACTCGTACAGTGGTATGGTGAGTGGGCATCTGAGTTGATCTTCTATGGTCATGGTGATCCCCTTGGGGACATGTGGGCAGGGAATGTTGGTAATATCATTTCTGCAGTAGTATTAGTGAGCTTTCATGTACATGTCCTTTGATATTTTTGTATACTGCTTGGTTTTCAGTGATGAAGTTAGCTTAGGTGACATGTAAGTCCTGCTGTTGTTACATTTTGGTAGAGTAGTTTGAGAGTCAAATAAAAAATACTTTCCTACTCTAAATTGGTCTGAACTTCTGGGAGACACCATAAAAGCCCTGCTGGTGTCCTTCAGTGATAATTTTAACCACTTATTTTCTTCCTAACTAGCTGTTTTCTTTCTCATATCAGTTTCTTTCACCCAGTTGTCCGTTGGCCTTCTCTCAGGCATTTTTCTCATTTTCAATTTTCTGTGCATTAAGAAAGTAACATGTTTTAATATAACTTATAAATACTTAATTTTATATATTATGTGTATGTGTGTGTAATATAGGAAATATATGAAAATTTCATTCCAACAAATTAAAAGCATTTTAAATTATGAGGAATACATAATTATTTATATTATTTGGAAATTAAAGAAGAAAAATTATACTAATATGAGATTATACTAATTTGAGAAAACTTACTAGAAAGCTTTCATAAGATTATACTAATAGGATAAAAGTACTTATTACTATACTAATATGAGATTATACTAATATATGAAAACTTAGAGATTTTTTGAAACATATTGTATTGTTTTACATAATTGTGATCTTAGTATATCACCAAATGTATATCATGATTTTAAACACATGAACATTTTCTTGTTGTTTAAATTGTTCATGAGTATAATTTTTAGTGGTTCTGCAATAGTCAGATTTCTAGAACTATAATGAAATCAATCATTTCTTTCTTTAAAAATGATAGTTTCCATATTGTATGCCTTAGTTACTTTTCCTGTTGCTAAGACAAAATACTGGTCACCCAGAATTAAAGGAGTATAAGGAGTGTAAAATATGAAGGAGTCGGGGCTAGGGAGATAGCTCAGTTGAATAAATGCTTGCCTGGCAAAGGCAAAGACCTGAGTTCAATCCCTGGTCCCGTGGAGGGAAAAAGAAAAAAAGAAAGAAAGAAAAAAAATATATATATATATATGAAGGAGCCTAAGTATAAGGGAGGTTGAGTTTACCAGCTTATAGTTTATAAAGGCTTCAGTACACCATTGGCCGTGCCAGTGCAAAGTGACATCACAGAGGAGAAATAGTTCCAGGCGGCTGGAAGGCAGCGAAAGCATCCAAGCAGCAAGCCACAAGTGACGAGGGACCACATGCTCTCTTTCTATTCCTTATATCTTTTTTTCTCTTTGTTGTATTTTATAGGGGCTGGGGAGATAGCTCAGTAGAATAAGTGCCTGCCTGGCAAATGCAAGGACCTGAGTTCAATCCCCAGTCCCACCAAAAAAAAAAAAAAAAAAAAAAAAAAAAGCCATATATGTATATATATTATAGAGTACAAAATAGTATTAAAACACAGAAATTACAAGTGGTAAAGAATTTCACTTAACAAAGTGAATTTTACAGGATTTGTTGCAGTGCAGTGTTGTTTTCCAACCAGTTATTCATAGTACCAGATATATGTGTACAAAATTGGAGGAAGAAAGAAAAAAAAAAAGAAAATATGTAAGAAATTAAGACAAAAAAGAGAAAGCCTTGAAAAAATGAGACAAAACAGATTAAGCATTATCTGCTCCTTTCCATAGGCTGCCCACCTGTAGTGTGGATAGCTGTCACCCGCCGGGTGAGGCAGCCTTATCCTACTTATCCTACCCAGAGCTATGCCAAAGCTATCAGTAGCCCAGGCTAGTACTCACACAGCCTTGATCCCAGCACTACACACTCCAGATGCAGCCATCTCTGTAAAGCTCTGCCTATGACCACATGAGGTTCGTAGAGGACATTTATTTATTTATTTATTTATTTATTTATAATTTAATTTAATTTAATTTTTTTTCGTGTTTCAGAACTTTTGTTTGCTTATTTATTTATTTTTATGGCCGGCTCAGCCTGCCCTGAGGGCAGGGCTGGCGCAGCATATGGTGCCAGGGATCAAACTGCAGTCCCTGCAGCTGCCTAAGCTTTCCTAAGCAGGTGCTTTAGACTACTGAGCCATCCTGCTAGGCCCCCATAGAGGACATTTAGACACAAACCACAATATACATTGTATAAAGATCTCTCTCTCTGTCTCTCTGCTGCCTCAGGTT
The DNA here is from genome assembly GCA_004027025.1 of Myocastor coypus. NCBI lineage: Eukaryota > Metazoa > Chordata > Mammalia > Rodentia > Myocastoridae > Myocastor > Myocastor coypus. The sequence continues at coordinate 36,053 of PVJA010002823.1, read as the reverse complement.
GCCTTCATAGTAGGTCTGGGGATTGAACTGCTGTCCCCTGTGCCTGACTGGGATTGCCCATGCAGGTGCTTAAACCACTGAGCTAACCTGAAAGCTCACCCCACCATTGTATAAAGATTTAAATGTAGTTTCAATACCCACATCAAGCACATACATGAAGTGTTAATCTCAATCATAGATATTGGTGCAATAAGTTAATTTTTAAATGTCCAGTTAGTGGAATTTAGAAGTAAAAATATATGAAAAGTATAGGCATGTCTTTAATATTGATTTAATGTCATTTGTATTGATAAGAAAAATGTTACCCTAACAAATACTAAAAAGTTAATAAAATTCATTATGTATTGCTAATGAAAACAATATTACTTAGTCATAAAGAATATCATCAAGATATCAATAACTACAACTATAATTAGCAAGATGTTCATGATGAAACTGCCTACAACCAACAGATAAATAAAAATAGACATGTTTAATTTGTTACTTCTATCTAAAATAGTTCTGAAAGTCTTTGCTAATATAGGAATATGGTAAAAAATATAGTAATGCAATGGGTAGATATAAGATAAATATAGAAAATCTATTTGTTGGTAGAGAACTGTTATACATTAACATTTCATGGAAAGATTTTTTTTTTTCTTTTTTGGATAGTGTTCAAAACTTGTAGTCTGAAAATTCCTCTTAGCATAGTTAAGAACCTGGACCTGAAGCCATGGTAGATTTGCCACATGCAGACCGCCTGGAGTACTTCAGGCCATCACTATAAGCCTGCAGTCTTACCTGAAAATTTAACCCATTCTATAACTACTATTTGGCATCTTCTGTGTTCTAGATAGTATTGTAGCACTGAATATAATACTGAATAAGATCAACTTCTTGCCTTTGTGGATCTTAATTAACAATTACTAAAATAACTATAATCACTACTTCAGTATTAGTGTGAAAATTAGAATTTATTTGAGTAGTGATAGTGCTCCTTCTATTGCTATTGAAAAATATTATAGATGATTTTAATAGGCCTTATCTTATGTTTTTGCCTCAGAAATTTGAATATTATAAAGTTATTAATTTTTCCTAAAGACAGATATTTGAAACAGTTGGGATTTTAAGTTTGTAAGTCCTTTGCGCTGCCTGTTGGAAGGTCAGATTTGTGTCCTGTACTGGCTGAACAAAAATTTGGGGATGCTTTAACCTCTTTGTTTCTGTACCTTTGGGAGCCAGTGCTTGGTGGTCAAAAGGCTGCATGAGTCTCTGGATCAGCTTGGTTTCAGACCTCTAGCCACTGGCTTCCCCCTGGTAGCGTCAGCGTATCTGCTTCCCATGAGCTCTGCCCTGTCTGCCCGCTCACATTCATGGACAGATGTTCAGCTATAAGAGTCCTGTTTCCTAACAACAATCCTGTAGGCTTTGCATTAATTGTTTAATTACTTTTCACTAGGGCCTAGGTTTGCTCAGGCCAAGAACTGACTCTGGGTTCCCTTTGTGGTGCACTTGCTCAGGCAGATAGTAGGTAGGATATTTAAAGCTCACACCAGATTCCTTTTTGTTTCCTCATTGTTGTAGCACTTAACAAGGTATCCGAAATTGAAACAGGAGAAGGGAAGCTCACCAAATAAATGGTTCTAAACTTTGTGCCCATGAATATACAGTTAGGAGCTGGGGTTGGTGACCCATGCCTGTAATCCCAGCACTGAGGGTGCTGAGGCAGGAGGATTGCTGAGAGTTTGAGGTCAGCTAGGGCTACTTGGTGATTTTAAGATCAGCCTGAACTGCATGACAAGACCCATTCTGAACAACAACAAGAAAAGAACATATAGATGGAAAAACTTAAGGATGAGAAGACAAAGAAAAAAATGGCACAGTGAGTGTTTGATTATTCGGAGGAAATATATACATGCACACACACACATCCTGAGACCTCAGTCATTCATAGTTAAGTCAACACAGGGTGAATTTCAAAGAGTGAAAGGTTTTTTTTTTTTTTTTTTTTTTTTTTAATGAAAACAAAACTAGAAGATGAAAGGGAAGAGATTTCAAATTTCTGTGTGGGAGACATTTCTGATTGTCCGATCACTTCGAGCTTTGTCTGATGGTCATGAATATCACATGAAGTGAGAGATGTACAAACATATCCCTGGTTACTTGTTCTCTTGTACTGACAGAGCACATTTCCTTAGTCTTTTATACGGGGTAAAAGGACCAAATTCCCTTTTGACTGTTGCTTGTAATGCATGCTATGTAAGTGCTTTTCTGCACAGGAATTTAGAAGTCTTGGCTTTGTGCAGAAGCATCCAGATTGTTAGAAAAAGACTAATCAGCAGAGATAGAAAGATGTCCAGTTGCTTGTCAGGGTAAGATTTGGCTAAGACTCTCATTGCTTAGTCACAACTACTGCTTCTGTATTTTCAGTATCTCTGCTGTCTGTCCACTTCCCGGTCTTCCATGGATAAGCTGGCTTTTGATGTGGGATTGCAAGAGGATACCACAGGTGAGAGCCCTGTGCCACAGGGAGAGCCTGGCTAGGACTAGGTGGGAGGACGGATGTTAAGAAAGATGGTTGAGGATGAATTAGACACATGTTTTTATGACAGAGAAACTTAAAACCAGGATTATAGTATGTCCCCATTCAGCTAATTCATCTGATGTGGCAGTGTAGAATTCCTGACTGGACCTCCAAGTTAAAATGACCATGAGAAGTAAATATTTTGGGTCACTTCAGAACAGGTGGGTAGCCACATCGGCACAGCTATTGAAAGCTGGCTCCTAGAGCTGCTGCAGAAAATGCTGAGAATGCAGGGGCGTGCTTGGGGCAAAGCAGTGTGTGCTGAGCGAGTCACTAGCAGTGTGTCTTTCACTGGAATTCACCTCCTATATGTTCTTTCTTGCTGGTTATTGTCATGGAATTACCTGGATATTCGAAGTAGTCTACAGTATGTTTGGGGAAAGAAAACTTACATGATTTACTGTGTGGTAAACATAGTTGTATGATTAGTTTGTGAAGTATTACTGCATGGCTCCCTCATCTTTCATCTTAAAAGTATGTCTAACAGCGAAAATGTGACACCATCTCGGTATTCAAACAAATAGGTAGAGCCTGAAAATCTCCTTCATTTCTCTGCTCACAGGTATTGTACTGCATGTACGTCTAAACAGACATGTGTTTCCTTATTTTTGAAGTAAAAATAAAAAGTATATATTGAAACAGAGCTGTTTCTGGAAAATCAAAATAGGGAAACACAAACTTTCTTTGTATTCTTATTCTCCATTCTCTGAGGACTTTATATACCTCTGATAATTTGTATTATCTCTACAATGTACATGTATGGCTTTTGTAATTAAGGAATATGCCAAGTCGAAAAAGGATGAAGGAAATAACCCAGATGTTATTAAGTTCCTCTTTTAAGGAGAAATGAAGCCATCCCTTCACACCTGACTCTTTAAAAAATATTTTGTGGGGCTGGGGAGATAACCCTGTGGCACAAGTGCCTGTCTGGCAAGTGGCAAGTGCAAGGTCATGAGTGGCCTGGTGGTGTGGGGGCAGGGACTTGCTCAGCAGGCTGATAGCTCAGGACTTGATTCTCTCCTGCCAACAAAAAAAGAATCTGGTGTTGTAATACAGAGGGTGACTGTTGCAATTATGATATTTATTTCAGTAAGATAGAAGAAAAAAATAAGTAAGCAAATAAATGATAAATATTTGAGGAGATAAAAATCTTTAATGTAGGCCTGGTCAAATAGCTCAGCTGTTGAAGTACCTGTAAGCAGGTACAGGGGTCAGGGGTTTGATCCCTGGGTCTGCCAGGCTGACCCCACTCCACCCCCAGGGGTGTGCTGAGACAGCAATTGAGACTGGGAGTGATACTGCATCCCTGTAGTCCCAGCTCTTGGGAGGCTGTAAACAGGTGGATCATTATGAGTCCAGTCTTGTAGTGAGACCCTGAACACCCTGTAAACTCTTCCCTAAAATACAAAAAAAAAAAAAAAATCTTTAATGTGATCTGAACATTATGCATTGTATGGACATATCAGTATATCATGTGCTATCTCCTTGATATGTATAATTTTATATTTTTATGTCTCTTAATAAATGAAAAGTGCTTATTATATTCTTTAAATTTTTAAAACCCATGACTGGATAAAAATAAATCTGTATTTATGGACTTAACTAACTTCTGAATATATAAATCTGTTTTGCATATGAAATACTGAGAATATTTAGCATTAAAAAGATAAATGTGTTGCTCTGATTTTTATTTTATTTTTTTTGATTCAGTCTGAGTTTTGCTAAGGTTTAAATTTGTTCTTGTTTCAGTTAATGTATGTCACTTACTGTATTTTAGTGCACAGTTAAAAACAGATTTTAAGTTTGATTTTCAAAAGAAGTGAAATGACCTGGAACCTGTGTCCATATGCTGAGCGCTCCAAGACAGACGACATTCTGAGGCGGCCATTTTCTCTGCTCCTTGACCCCCTTATGCTATTGCCTTTATCCCAAAGTATCACTTTTTGTACAGGGGCCTAAACTAAACTCATAGAACGGATGAATTTTTTTCCATTCTTATTTATCAACATATCTCCAGCTACTACAGCAATGATTGGCAAACAGAGGATTCTCTGGCAATGTTTTCATGAATGCCTAAAGAGTGCTAATAGCTCTAGCACTGTGGATTCGGTGAATGAAGATTAGGAATTCCATCTAGTGATGGCCAAATAAGATTGACTGGTGTAAGAAAAGCAGTATAAGACACAGGTTACATTTTGACTATGAGAATGCTGAAGAAGTATTATAGGATGATTCATGTGTTTGTTCATGCAAAATTAATTTTTATTGAGTGCCTCTGATATGCGTGTAGAGCTGGGGAAATCCCAGTGAATAAAACCTGCAGTGTCTCTGCTGTTCTGAAGCTCACATCCTGACATTGAAGAATTAGCCAAGAAAAAGAATGTGTTCGAGACAAATAGTAAAATCAGATGAGAGAAGAGAATGGTAGTGACTAGAAAGCAGCTATCAGTAGAACATTTTTTGCCATCGTTTTGTAGACCTTAAATTTAGATATGGAAAGCAATTGGGAACAGATTGCATTGGAAATTATGTGCATCTGCTTATATAACAGTACGTGATAAATAGTAAAGGGATCTATAGTTTGTGTTTATGCTTGATTTGTAGGAGATATTATTTAATTTACTATATACCCAGGTCTTTTTTAATAATGCCTTAAGAATTTTTTACATTTGCTCTTAGATGAATATAAACTGCCACAGTTTAAAATAATAGAAGGCAAAAAAAAAAAAAAATAAAAGGATGATGAGATTTATTTTAGATGACAACTTTGCATCCTTTTTAAAGTTAGCATCCCAGAAAAGTACTGAGATTGTAAAGTCCTTAGGATAAAATTGTCATATCATGAAACTCCAAGTTACTTTGAAAACCAAGTGTCAGTGAACCAGATCTTTTTACAAGGAGCATTACGAAGAGAGTAGTGACCTGTGGTTACATACAGAGGGAAGTCAGCCCAGGATGATTGCAGACCTGCTCTTCTGTTGGTACACATAAACACATCAGTATCCTTTCAGAGCATGTTTTTAGTTACAGGGTCGGATACCAAGTGGGGGTAAGTGCCAGTAGAATAAGTGCTTGCCTGGCAAGCACAAGGGCCTGAGTTCAATCTCTGGTCCCACCAAAAATCCCAAAAACAAAACAAACAAACTAACAAAAATAAAATAAAAAAAAAAAACTCCCAAGATGTTGTATCGTTTTTTTTTTTTTTTTTTTTTGAGGAGAAACTACATTTATGGATATGCTAAAATAAGTTCTTCCTGTTTTTTTGTGGTCTAACAGCTTAATTTCCATGAAATTTTACATTTGAAGAGGAGAGTGGTACAGAAAATAAGATGTAAGTTACAAGGTACATCTCTGTTTCACACTTCTATTATTCCACAGGGGAAGCTTGTTGGTGGACTATCCATCCTGCCTCTAAGCAACGATCAGAAGGAGAAAAAGTACGGGTTGGAGATGACCTCATCTTAGTTAGCGTGTCCTCTGAAAGGTACTTGGTAAGTATGGGAGTAGTAAGGGCATGGACTTGGTGCTATGATAAGTGACAGTTCATTGCAATTACCTCTTTACAGTTTGCACTACAAATTACCTAGAGAAATTGCTTATAAATAAGCCTGCATCTCTTATTTGGTGACCTATAAATAACTCCTCTGTAAGAGAATAAATGCACAAATATGATTTGCCAGCTCTGTTGAGGCAGGCTTCTCTCATGATACTGATGGTACTTGTTGATAGACTCTGTTATTACTAGAATGTAAATGTAGTCTAATCAAGAACTCTAAATTTCATGATCTGTATTTTGTGCTCAACGTAAAGGTCATATTAATGATGTGAGTGCCTATTTTGATATTTATGACAGTAACTTAATGCATGTGAGAAATACTATGGTAGGAAGAAATAGATGCAATGAAAAAGTTTTTCTATCATTGACATTGCATAATTTCTTTTCTTTCTTTTTTTTTAAAGAATTTTTAATTTTATTTTCTTGTTTCAGAACTTTTGTTTGTTTGTTTATTTATTTATTTTTATGGCCAACTCAGCCTGCCCTGAGGGCAGGGCTTTTGCAGCATGTGGTGCCGAGGATCCAACCGTGGTCCCTGCAGCCACCTAAGCTTTCCTAAGCAGGCTCTTTAGACCACTGAGCCATCCTGCCGGGCCTCAACATTGCATTATTTCTAAGAGGATAGCTGGAAATGGGAGAGTGACAAAGAAGTTTGTTTAATCATTTGGTATATATATATATATATATATATATATATATATATATATATATATATATTACATTTTGGTGGTGAGGCCAATTAAGTATTTAAATTATTTAATAAGTTATGGTTTTGTTAAAGAATAATACTACACAGCAGGCCATAGAATATCGAAGTCTATATGAAGGATGCCAGTATAAAGTATTACTTTTATTTTAAAATTAAGAAGGCAATTTAGTATAACATGAGGCACCGTAAGCTTTGCACAAACATCCATGCCAGCTCTCCAGATGTGCTATTCATATGGGTGACGATTGAATCACAGCTCAGAGGCCACACATGTAACAATGCCTCCAATCAAACTTACATGCGACTGATTAGGACTAACAAAGTGGTTGGTACCTACTTGCTGTATAAACATGGAAATATGGAGGGGATGCTTTAAGTCAGTTTTTTTTTTTTTTTCTTTTTTTTGTGACAGGGTCTCACTATGCAGTTCAGGCTGGCCTCGAGCTCCCTTTTGTAGCCCAGGCTGGTCTTAAACTCACACCGATCCTCCAGCCTCAACCTCCCAAGTGCTGGGATTACAGGCATGCATCACCATGCCGGGCTCTTCAAGCCAGTTTTGACTGACCAACACTTTTAGCTTCAGGCTCAGACATTCCTGGGGAGGGCAGCTTTGTTTCACTCACTTTGTGGGAAGAGCCAGTGATAAAGACAAAGAAGTGGCCTAAGAGCGCCTTGTGGAGCTGACAGGGACTGTCACGTGCAATGTAGGGCCTACTGCTGTGTAGCTGGAGGGAGGCCCAAAGTGCTTCTCTACTTCTGTTTCCCAACTGATGTACCCGGAAATAGTCACCAGGCCAATTTCTAGGAAATCCAAGTGTATAGTTTATTCAATAAGCATTTACTTATCCCTTGCTAGCTTTTCAGTATAGAAATTCTACACATATTTTGAATCTTTATGGCTTCCTTTTTCCTCTATTTAACAAAGTTGATCGGACAGGATTATATTATTACAGAAAGAAATGGTAGAAAATCTGGAGCCTCAGAAGCTGGAACTTCCCATATCGGTTCTCTAGCTGACCACCTGAGCAAGCCATGTAGCTCCCTGAGCTTAGGACCTCATTTGTACGCTGGAGATGATGCTAATGATACTAAATGAGCCAAGTACCGTAAGGAAGCAATGTGATCATGAATTTGAATCTGCCTTAAATTATAAAGCACTGTACAATTAATGGCAATAATGATGATGGTGCACAGGCTTACTTCCTATTGACTTTGTAGATAAACTTCTTATTAGTTAAAAAAAATCACAATTTGCAAGTTATATTTTGACTAGTTAAGTCTCTTTCTTTCATAACTTTCTAGATAGAGCTACAAAAGAGCAGCCACTTTTGTTAAAACCAGTTTATTTGCTAATGAAAGTGTTTTTACTGTTCATAGATTCTAGAAGCTAGCAAATACAGTAAGAGGAACAACAGCAAAGATCAAGGGCATAGTTTATATAGTTTTTGACTTCAAGGAATTATTGGAGGAAACAAACTATGGTACATTTGTCACTGTGAGCAAATACCTAAGATAAGTGAGTCCAAAAGAAGAAAGATCGATTTTAGCTTATGGTCTTAGACATTACAAGCCATGGTCATTTGGTCCATTGATTTTGGGACCAACACCAAATATGGAGACCAAACTTCAAGGCAAGGCATGCATGGGAGCACAAGGCAGCTCACTGTCTGATGGCCAGGAAGGAAAGGAAGAGGGGAAGAGATTGTGGTCTTAATGTCCCTTCTCTGGGACACATGCCCAGTGGCTTCAGTTCTTTCTGCCCAGACCCCCATTCTATCACTTCTAGTAGAGCCATCAGCACGAAATCAACCTTCAACATATGAGCCTTTGTGGGCTAATTGATACGTAAGCCATAACACAAACCCAACACATATGTAAGTGTATGAAAGTATCAGGAGGCAATAAAATATGTTGTGCAGATTGGTGCTGCTGAAGGAAGTCTCTCTGGGTGTGGAAGGGTCATGATCATCACAGGTTTCTGCTGTGATTGACAAGTAGGGGCTAGAATTCTAGACTCCATGGACTTTTAGGATAGACTCGGGAACAAAGATTTATAGAAAATAAAGGGTAAGAAGTCAGGTAATTAAAAGTCTTTGAGACAGTCAGAGCCAGCTAGAACCATCCCCACCCTGAGCCCCACGTAACCACAGATAGATCACATCCAGACATCTTCACTGATCAGTAATAAGGCTGAGGCAAACATGTAACTTCTTGACCCTACGTCTTCATCTGCAGGATGGAGAAAATGGAGAACTTAACTTGCATGGGTGTTAGGATTAAATGCTTTGGTTCCAAAAAGGCTTTTGCCTGGGTAGTTGCTATCATTATTTAGTTGGGGGATTTGTCCATATGGGACTAGAAAGAGTAACTGCATATATTTAACCAAAAGAAAACAAAGTTGGGAAAGAGAAGCAATATTACAGGAGATATTCAATGAAGACATGTTATGTGAAAATAAGGATTATGTCCTGAGAAATGCTGATGTGCTTGAAAGATAGTAAATTTTTTTGTTCTGAAACAAATGAGTTAAAATACATATCTCTATTCATGGCTGCAGCTCCTCAGTAGTGACTGACATCTATTAGCTGATGTACTACTTTTCTTTCACCATCAGTGATAACTAAATGCAGGGCAAATTATTTAATTGTACATTTCAACTGCTAGTACTATGGAACATTGGGATGCTAAATTGAGTAAAACTTATATAATAATTGATATTTCTCACCTCACTGTCTGTGAAGATGCCTTATGGACAGAAGGCATTACATTTGCCTTTATAAGTTAGACATTAAGACAGGATTTTCTAAGAATGAGTTGGAATCCAAAATACAGTTGTAAACTACTCACCAGAGTAATATGTTTTCCAGTTTTTGCTAATTATATCTAATATGAAAGAATATCTTAATCCTCTTTTCAGGTCTATCCAAAAGGAAAGGAATTTTTTTCCCCTCTTGTTGGGATTTTTGTCTTCTTTTAAAGAGAGCTTTAGCAAAGCAGCGTAAGTATGAGAGAAATGTACAATCTGAAGTCCAGAAAGCAGAGAAAGTAGGTATTGCCTCCTAAGAAGGCATATAAAGCACTTTTTACATGTGTTCAGTGTAGAGTCATTCAGTCTCTACAAACATTTCCAGACTATGGATGGGGTTGCTTCTGTTGGAATAGTGATTTCCTGTCAGGTCACCTATAGATATGAAATGGTTTTACAATCTTAAAAAATTTTGTCAAACAAAGAGCTGCTGAAAAATAAATGGGAAATGTGGGATCCTTTAATCTGCAGAACAAAGCTATTAAGAGAGGCCATAAAAATTTATTTTATATGTCTCTTACCAATCTTGGAATTTTTGATAAATAAAATTTTTAATAACAGAATGTATGGCTGAATTGCCTGAAGTTGCATAAAAACAATGAAAAAACGATAGTGATCATAAGTGTGTGTAAGTATTTTATTATACCAACAGGTCCAGTTTTTGAGGGACAGTGAGAAGGACTGAACCCAGAGTCTCATGCATGCTAAGTGTGTGTTCTTCCTCTGAGCTGTGTATACCCTTTGTCCCTTAAATTCAATTTTGATTAATTCACTTTGAGCCAGGGAGATTTTTTTCAATCTCCCTGTGGCTCAGATGATGAAATCATAAAATATTACATTTTGAAAGAGCATCTTTCTCTATGTCTCTTATATAGTTTTTCTCTTTCAAAAGAAAACATTGAAGCCTGAGGGCTCATATGACATGTTTGCTTTCTGTAGATGATAATTTATTCAGAATGCTGGTTCCTAGAGCCCAAGTTCCTGAAATTTAATGAAAGAGAAATAAATGAGTAGACAGTTGTATCAGATAAAGGTTTAGCAATTCCTAAACATTTTATGGTCATGGATCCCTCTGGCAATCTGACAAAGACTTTTGACCTCATGTCATAAAAATGTTTTAAAATGTATAAAGTAAGTACAGAGTTACAAAGGAAACTAAAAGTATCCATAATTCTATGCCTTCATATTTAGAATTCCTGGGGGGTGTTCTTTGGTGCCACTTCTATTTCTAAGAAAATGTGCCTCAATCTTCTACACAACAAAGTTTCTAGACCAGCAGTTTTGCTTGGTCCTACCTTATTCCTGCTAAATGTAAATCAACAGTTTTGACAAGGTGCTCGGATGATTCCTGTGCTTTGTAAATCCTGAGAACCACTAACGCTTGATTAAAGCTAAGGCCTGGGAGCAGACTGTGGTGCAGATCCTCGATTCTGCCTTGGATTGTATGGATTTTATTGTGGTTACATTTTTCAGCCTAAGACAGATTTTGCTTTCAGCTTCTGCCAACATCTATTTTTGTGGTAAGGACAACTCATCTTTGTTTCAGCAATTGCAACTGTTCTGCATTTTGAATTTTTAATACCACAGGCCCAACTTTGTGCTCTTCTTACTCAAATTTCTCTTGGCTGTTTAAGCAACAAAATGAAAAACATACAAAATTTTATACCCAGAAAATATTTTACTTGCAGGACCAGACATGACTTAGGTAACTTTCTATGATTCATTGGTCTTAAGGACATACTTAGGACTTTCTCTCAGAGCTAAAATACAACTGTGTTTATAGTTGTCTCACATGTTATGTTTTGTCTTTATCTGAAGTAGAACTTGAGGATTACACTTCAGTTTGTTTGGCTCCTCATTACTTTTCCAGAGCAATAGCCACTCACTGCCTACAATCCGAGGCCCATGGCCTGGGAGCAACCTTTGCCCTCAGGCCTGTGGTCCTCCCTTGCAAGAGTGTGCCCTCAGTGTCAAAGGGGAGATTCTCTTGTCTTTGATGCTCCCTCATTTCTGCTCCTGTGGTTGCAACCTTCCCTTTGTCACACATACCCTTGTCAGACCTTGTTAGATGGGTATGTGGGCCCAGCCCACTGCCAGTGACAACGTTTCTAGTTTATTGAAAGTGGAAATCAGTAAAGTGATGTATCAACCTTTCTGTATGCTTTAGATATTTACACTTAACACAGTAGCATTGTTGAAATCCAGTGAATGTATAAACTTTTGGAGATAGTGTTTTTAAAATGCAAGGCCTAGACCAGGGTATGCCAGTTGCCCCTTCCAAGCCCATATCCCCTGAGAAATCCCACTTTTCCCATGGAAATGGCACTGTGCCACCCTCAAGGCCTGTACAGTGAGCTGTGCTCCAGTATGCTGGCAGTAGGGTTCTCTACCTTCTTACATATGTCACACAGAATTTGCTGTCTGTATTGTACCTCCCCTACAAGATTACAAGCATGCTCAGGGTAGAGAATGCATTCTATTAATACTTAGCCCATAAGTATTATAAGCATCCATGGTACAGTCAGTGAATAGATGATCATTATGATATTGTATGCACTTTTACTCAGTTTCAAAACGAAAATAAAATATCAGTGTTTCTAATTATTTTTGATTGTTTAATAAAAATCTATATCATATACACACATATACATATGATTTATTTCATTAAGTTTTGAAATATGAATATATGTGAAATTACTTTAAAATGTTTTAAAAATCTTATGCCTTCATTTGCAGTGCTGGACCCTTGTGTTTGCTAATCAGGTGGTATACCTCTAAAAATTCATGCTGTTTTAAAGTAAAATATTTGGTTCACAGCTGCACATAGTTGTCCAGAATAACCCTGTGTAGGGTTAGAGCGACAGTTGTGAACCTTGTCTGGTAGCATAGATGAAGAAAAGAAATATGTCAAATAATTACATTGTGTGATAATTGCTGTGAAAGAAAACATGTTTTGCTTGTTTATGGCGTTAGATAAGATGTGATTAATTGGTAGTCAAACATTTTGACATGTTGGAAAGGAAATCCAGTCTGCAGAAGAATCCCGGCCAATATTATGTATGTTGAGGCCCAGATGAAGAGGAGGTTGCCCCTGAGGGTATTTGCGGCATTGTCATTACTGTGACTAAAAATCTGGGAGTATCCACAGAAAGGGCTGTAGTGCGTGGTCACTTGATACCGTTACGTCTGCATCACGGCATCAAGAGTTTCTTCTGTTTTAAGAGGCAGAGAAGCAAAGACCTCATCTTGTGGAGAGCTTGTGAGCTACTTCCTGAAGGGCCCCTAAGGGCTTCTAGGTCAGTTTGTTACACAGAAGGTGTCTACTTCACGCTGCAGCTAGCCTGTGGCTTACCAGGTTGGTCAGAATCCCAGGAGTGTTTTTCTCTTCTCGCAGTATCTATTGTACCTTTCAGGTTTCATTTATTTTGGGAAGAGGAGAAGGACAGAGTGATGGGGGAAGAAGCATGTCTGTGGATGCGTGCAGCATAGCTTGGGCAGTTGTACTGTGATTTCTGTGCTCCCTGGGAAGGAGTAGTGAAGGTTTCTTTTTTTTTTTTTTTTTTGTCTCTTTTTAATCTCTCATAACTTTTCTTGTTCTTCCCCCCACAATTTTGCATGCATATATCTGGTAATCTAAACAACTAATTTGAATACAACACTATACAATACAACAAATACTGTCGAATTTGTATTATTTAGTGAAATTTTGTATCATTTTTAATTTTTTAAAGTCATAGTTATTTCGTATTCTCTTGAAAGAAAGAAAGAAAAAGAATCCTGGGAATTTACTAGCATGACTAAAATCTTTAAAAACCGAGGCCATCACTAGCATTGGGAAGTTGTTGCCAAAACATTGAAGAGATGTTGGTGATGTTTTCTTGGGAGGATTCTAGGAAAACAGGTTGTGTTTTCTCTCTGGTTTTGAAATTGTAAGCATAGCTAACCAATGATTAGTAATTTAAACATGTCACTTGGCTGTGTTACTTTTTCTTGATGAACACTTGATAAGCTCCCATACTGTGTCTGAAAGATATTAAATATGATATTTAAAAAAAATTTCTCTTTTTAAGAAGGTAAATCTGAAATTTGTACTGTCTGAATTTTGAAAATTTATTCTCCACTTTCCCAGGGCTATTTGGAAATATTGCCACCTAATGGCCATTATGTCAAATTGCAGATAACAGCTCTGAAAGGACTCCATAAGCTGAAAACATTGGTTCAACAGTGTTCATCTACTTCTTTGCCCAGAAACAATGTGATATGGAGAAAATTTATTTGTGATTTTAACTTCCCACTTCGTGTACTACTTGTCCATCAGAAAGTTTTAATGCAAGAGCAGTCTCTTTTTACACATTTATTTAGTATATATTATTTGTGTGCTTTCTGATTATTAAAGTTAGTAAGTTCTAGTATCAAGCTGAAAAATATACCTGAGTCAAATAAAAACTTTTATTATTATCTTTTACTATAAGGGTTTTTTTTTTTTTTTTTTTTTTTTGTCTTTTTGAGACAGGTTCTTGCTATGCAGTTCAGGCTGGCCTTGAGCTCGCTTTGGTAGCCCAGGCTGGTCTCGAATACTATTAGGGTTTTATTTGTATTTTTAGTACAGAAATCTACAGGGTCTCACTATAGGGATCTGACTCGTAGTGATCCTGTTTTCAGACTGCCAAGTGCTGGGATTACAGGCACTTGCCACCATGCCCAGTCTCAGTCGCAGTCTCAGCACATTCCCGGGGGCACAGCCAGCCCCACATGCCAGGGATCTAATCCCACTCGCTGTGCCTGCCTAAACAGGCACTTTAATCCGCCAAACTATCTGGCCAGCCCTACTGTTAGTTTTTGAGTTTGTCTACATATATGTGTGGTGGCTGTGGTGCTGCAGATGGAACCTAGGATTTCACACTAAACTATAGCCCAAGCCCATTTATTATTTTTTACTTTGGAACAAGTTCACACTAAGTCACTGAGTTGCCTGGGCTGGCTTTGAACTTGTAATCCTCCTGTTTCAGTCTCCCAGTATGCAGGGGTTGCAGGCATGCACCTCCATGTTTTATTTGGTCTTTTGTTTTTGGCCGACAGGTATGAGCTAGTTCTGCATGAGCGGCTCTAGATGTGCAGCATTGTACTGACATAGCAGGATCTGCCAGTGATGCCTCCTCTTGCCTCTCTACAGCACTTGTCCTATGGCACTGGCAGTTTGCACGTGGATGCCGCCTTCCAGCAGACGCTTTGGAGTGTGGCCCCGATCAGCTCAGGAAGTGAAGCAGCCCAAGGTGATGACTCCGCTTATACTAGGGGCTCAGCCTCAGTGCACAGCTGATGGCTGTCTGTGGAATTGTAATAATGAGCTGCCTGTTGAGTAGAGATCGCCTGTGTCTAAATATTTTCTCATGTAGATACATGCTGGGAAAGATCTTATTGAAATTGCCCCTTTAAAGTGAAGCTTGTACAAAGGCTTATATTGCCTTATTTCTGTGCTGTTATCCACTAGAGCTTATTTGCTATCTTTGTGCATCAGTTTTCTGAGCGCTACTTTCTCTGTAGTACTCTGGCCCCAGGCACTGCCCCGTTTGGTTGATGTTGCAGTTTTCCCTTTCCAGGTTTCTGCCTCAGAGCTCAGTCACAACCGTGTCTAGGTAGCAGGTTTCCCAGGTAGTATCCGTCTTTGTCGAGACTCTTCTCACTTCAGCTTTGCTCAGATCTGATCCTGTACATGTCTGTGTGTTGGATGGGGGGCTCTGTGTGGCTGAGGTGAGGGAAAGCAGAGCTGCCCGGAGGGGCCCACCAGTGCTGGCCATCTGTATGATGTTAGCCAGGCTCTTACGCCTTGCTGGACTGAAAGCAGAAGGTTGGACCAGACCATGTGCCTGGCCACCAACACCTAATAAGGACAGTTCCCGGGTAAATGACTTCTAATTACTGTTACAGGGTATCTGATTGGTGGCGATGTCCTCAGGTTGCTGCATGGACACATGGACGAATGTCTCACCGTTCCTTCAGGAGAACATGGTGAAGAGCAGCGGAGGTTGGTACTTGAGCCAAACACACTGTGCTGCCATTGATGCAGTGGGTACATTTTAAATTTACACATGTAGGTCTGATTTATTTCACTTAGGAGTACAATCTTTAGTTGCATCCATTTACCTATCAAAGCCTCAAGTTTGTCCTTTTGTATAGTTGAGTAATACTCCATTATTTAAAAATACCACATCTTTTCGATCCACTCCTTTAGTTGCATCATAGAAGTCTTGACTTTATCTTTTCTTATAGCTGAGTCTCGGTCCATGGTGTAAAAATACCACATTTTTTTACCTATTCCTCAGTTGTTGGCATATGGGTTGTTTTTAAGATTGAGCTCTGACAAATTGTTCTTTTTTTTGCCTTTTTTTTTGAGACAGGGTCTCACTATGTAGTTCAGGTTGGCTTTGAGCTCACTTTTGTAGCCCAGGCTGGTCTCGAACTCATACTGATCCTCCTGTCTCAGCCTCCCAAGTGCTGGGATTACAGGCGTGTGCCACCACTCCTGGCTGACAAATTGTTCTGCTACAAACATGGGTGCACATATATGACTATGGTATAATGTTTTGAGTTTTGGGAAAGTACACAGGGGAAGAATAGCTGAGTTAAATGGGAGCTCTAATCCTAGTTTTTTGAGGCATCTCCACACGGATTTCCATAGTGGTTGTGCCAGTCCATACTCCCACCAACAGTGAAAAGAGTTTTTTTTCTTTCAACCCCTACAGCATTTTTTATTGGTTGATTTCTTGATAGACACCTAATGCAATTTACTATTTTCGCTCATGTTTTGTATGATACAAAATGTCTTTTCTTCCAGCACTCGGGAGGCTGAGGCAGGATGATTGGTGGAAGTTCGAGACCAGCCTGGGCTACAAAAGTGAGCTCAAGGCCAGCCTCAACTGTATAGCGAGACCCTGTCTCAAAAAGACAAAAAAAAAAAAAAAAAAAAAAAAAAAAAAAGAATTTAGCCGGGTGTTGTGGTGCACACCTATAATCCCAGCACTTGGGAGGCTGAGGCAGGAGGATCGGTGTGAGTTCGAGACCAGCCTGGGCTACAAAAGTGAGCTCAAGGCCAGCCTGAACTGCATAGCGAGACCCTGTCTCAAAAAGAAAAACAAACAAACAAACAAACAAACAAACAAAAAAAACTCCACACACAAAAAAAGCCAAAAACAAAATGTCTTTTCTGTTAATATTTCTGGCATTGAGACAAGAAGAAAGCAATCTGCTTCCACTGGGGGAAATGCATATATATTACAAAGCTAGAAAGATACTTAGGGTGATTAGATATTGCTGCTTTGCCTCACAAATTAATCATGAATTAGTAAGTTGAGTATGTCTATAAAGGAAGTCACATGAGAGAAGACTTTGGATGGCCATGTGTCTTTAAATCTTTTCGTGGACATTCCTCACATAATTAATACTGATGCTTGTGTAGCTTGTTTAATAAGTAATTAATATAGTAATTTAATAAAAGGCATAAGGAGCATTTACAAAATTCATAATCATTTAATGAGCTCAGAAAAACTGCCTCCAAGACTTGGCACTCAGGCTTATTTCTTCCGGGAGGGCTTATGGAAATTTATAGTGAAGAGCACCACAGACTGTGTGAAGTTCCCTGGGATGTATATATGTTTCATTTAGTGAGTTGGGAAGAAGATATGGAGGGTGGTGAAAGGATCTATATACAGATAGAAGGATGTCAAGCATTGCTTGACTTGAGGAACTTGTTGCAGACAGAAGGCTAAACCAGAAAGACAGAACGAGGGATGGCAGGGCATTCTGGGAGCAGCAGAGCAATATGATAAGGCAGGGACTGGGGAAGAAAGTGGAAGTGAGAGAGTGCTTTGGTCTGCTGTCTTGACATTCCTTGAGCTGGCTTTGCCTCTGACATGGCTGGGAAGGGTCCTGGTCTGAGGTTGGGCTGATCATCGCCATGGCAGGCAGGAGATATCCAGTGTGGTGGCAACATCTGGAGTCCCAGAATGCTGGAGACTGAGACAACATCCCAACTTGTAGGCTCAGCCTGGGCAACTCAGGGGGACCCTTTCTCAAAAATGGTAAAAAACAAGTCAAATCTTCAGTACTCCCCACACCCAGAAAAGGAACGGAGGGGCTTTGAGAAGGGCTGAGGAGAGACTGAGTCCAGGGCGCCAATTAGGAGAGGCTGTTACAGTGTTTCATATCACACAAGTAAGTGATAACCCCCATGTGCCCTCAGAATGCATCAAAGTGCCTGATCCAGAGGCATTCAAGTATAAAGATTTCAGGCAGACAGTAGATGTGGACTGTGGGAGTATTTGCCACATAGAGGGTCAGCGTGATGTCCTGGGGCTAAGAACGGCAGGAGATGGCTCATACAATACAGGTGAATTTAAATTGAGCGCAGGTAGTACAGAGAGTCCATGTAGCATCAAACAGGAAACTTCTCTTTGGTGTGGAGCAAGTATGGGTTGTGTATAAACCATGAATGCATGGGAATAGTTGAAGGACCATGTATCCACTGGGTGATCACTCAGAAAGAGAGCGAGGAGAGGCTAGAAAGATAGCTCTGTGTTGTAAGGACCTGCCTGGCAAGGACATGAGTTTGATCCCAGTGGCATATGCTTTGCTGATCCCAGAACCCAAAACTGGGCATGGTGGCATAAGACTGTAGTCCTAGCACTGGGGAGGCTGGGACAGGAGGATCACCATGAGTCTGAGCTGTGTAGTAAGACTCTGTACTAAAGAAAGGAAGGAAGGAAGGAAGGAAGGAAGAAAGAAAGAAAGAAAGAAAGAAAGAAAGAAAGAAAGAAAGAAAGTTAAAAACATAGGGAGGAGCCAGTGCTGTGGGCGTGTGCTCTACAATCTAGAGCTGGCTTCCTAAGGCTGGGGGCCCCTGGGTTAGACTTGGTGAACAGGAGGCTGCACTGAGAAGCCTGCAGAACACTTGTACTTCAGATATGCATGAAAGAGAGACAGTCAGCAGGGCCCAAAAGACAGCTGAGTGGTGAGTGACAGGAGGGAGCTGTGAAAACAGAGGACTGGGGTGTGTTTTAAATGCTAGGTTGTATGTACATGGAGGCAGGGACCACTAGGGTCACACACTGCTGTCTCCTTTGAGTCTTTCTTGATTTGTTCAGTGGAAGACTAAACCAACTGATTCTTAGAGCTCTTCTGGCTGTTTCTGCCAACAGCATGGAGATCTGTGGATAGGCAACTGACTGTAGTCACATAGACTACCTGTGTGACTCAGACATACAGGTAACTTAGTTTCTTTAAACTTTGCTTTTCTTGCCGGGCGTGGTGGCGCACGCCTGTAATCCCAGCACTCGGGAGGCTGAGGCAGGAGGATCGATGTGAGTTTGAGACCAGCCTGGGCTACAGAAGTGAGCTCAAGGCCAGCCTGAACTGCATAGTGAGACCCTGTCTCAAACTTTGCTTTTCTCCACTGTAAAATACAACTTAAATATCACATCCCACTTCACAGGGCTGTTGTACAGATTAAGTGAGAAAATGTGCATAAAATATTCAGCACTTATTAAGAGAGCAACACATTCATTGAAATGCTAATTATGGCCCTTACTCCTTAGACTGTAGAGGCAGCATTTCACTAGCTATTATGGAAAAGGCTGAGAAATCCTAATTAGGGGGATAAAAGTATGGTAGAGCCTGGACTTTGCTGGATAAGAGGCCAAAGGAGACCAAAGAAAGCCCTTTTTAGATGGCCTACTGGGTGGGGGCATGGCTCAGTGGCACAGCACCTGCTTGGCAAGTGCAAGGTCTTGAGTTTGATTCTCAGTAGCGCACTTACACATAAAATAAAACAAAAAAAAATTAGAATAAAAAGGTTTTGAAAAAGAAAAAGACAGAACCATTATGACTGCAGAGAAAACTAAAGAAAATTTCAAACATATTTTTATATTGTTCAGTGGTCTCTCCTGTTACATGTATGTTTAAGCCTACTGCTTCACTCCACATGCTAGTCTTGATTTATTGTTAATAATTTTCCTGTCAGTGTAATGTCAGTGTTTATTCAAACAGATTGAGACCCTCATAAGATCATGGTGACAGTAAGGGCACATCTGTTTGTATCTCTTTTGTTAACATGTTCACGTGAGTGAAATTAGATTAAAATACATATCAGAGCATGACTTCAAGGGGAAAATGAGTTGGAGATAGGTTTCATGGAGCCTCAGGGACACTGATGAAGAAAGGAGAAGAGTATCTGTGTTGATTACATGGTGGGACTGAGTAATTCTCGGCACATAATGATGAAATAATTCCTTAAGTTATAAGTTTCTAGAATGCTCTGTTACTTCAAGTCTTGTTAATATCATCACAGAAGCATTTTTAAATCCTCCTCTGTTCATACTGGAAGCCATTGCCAGAACCTTGGGGAACAGGGAGAGGTAAAGGACAGCTTGGCCTGGAGTTGGCGTTTCCTTAATTGATGTCTGTTGGTTGGGAAAAATGCATAAGGTCCATCTCAAATATATTTTGACTCATTAAAAAAAGAAGTGGAGATAACTTGAGTTTTGGGTGGGGATTTCAAAGCTAGGAAAGTTGGAGGGGAGTGTGCAAAATTTTCTTTTGCCCCTGGCATCTTTGTTGCTATTTGAGAAGCAATCACAATGATTGAGGAGATGACCAGTGGTGACATTTACTTATGAGCAATTTAGGAATATTTTGAACATCATTTTTGTGTTCTTAAGTGGATTTGTTAATCTTCCTTGCCTCGTTCCACCAACAGGTATTGACTATACATTACTATAACTTTAGCTCTTAAAAATGCAGTGTCTTAATGGGTCCTTTAATTCTAAGTATGGATAGATTGTATCAGCTAACTCTTCCCATTGAGATGTGGTATGCATATGCAATATATATACATATATATATATGCATATGTGTATGTATATGTGGTTAATTTCCTTCTCATGAAGAATGTTAAAAATGTTCTTAGCTGTGTACAACTCAGTTAAACAGAACTGAATTAAAAAATGAGACCTATTAACATTAATTAAGCTAATAGATATGTTACTATACTTGTTGCCTATATTAAATATATTATAGACTGGATTTTGCCATGCCATGAAATACAGTGTCACTATCATTTACAATTTCTTTATATTTTTTTTCCAGGAAGGCATGGTACACTGAATTTTTGGAATATAATTCATCTAAAAAAATTGAAGTGGTAAAGATAGAGTCTGTGGCAGTTGCAAGTGGTCAGAAGATAAAAGGGAGTGATGTCTTCAGCATTAACTTGGGAACCCAACTTCTGTCTTGTTACTCAGACCTCATAAACAGTGAGATACATTAAGGAGAAATAGGTTCCATTGATTGATAAGGGGGTTTATGACATACAACATGCTGTTCTTTTTTTTTTCATGCTCTTCTTTATTGCTTCTGGACCCTCTAAGTTAGATCATTCATTTTTATTTGAAGTATAATATATCATATATGTTTCATATTGCCTGTTGTAGAGTTGTCTCTAAACTGCATGTCATTAATTCCATCCATCACTGTATGTGAATGTAACAAAATACCCAGAAGGTATTTGTGTGCAGACACGTTTATGCATGTTCTGTGCACAGCATCAATTAAGTATGCCATACTTCTAGCTAATTAATTTAATGACACTGGTGATAGAGCAAAGGCTCTGTACAGATTAGCCCAATGTGCTGCCACTGAACTACACTCCTAGCAAGTTAATAAACGTAGGAAAGGATAAACTGGGAGAAGGTTATTTGGGATTTTTTTCTTTGGGGACTAGTATTAGGGGAAATTTATAAAGTATTATTTTATGCCAAAATAGATTTGTTAAATAGCTTGTACATAATTTTATTCCTTCAATAAAAATCTCTGGAATAGGGCCCGGTGGGATGGCTCAGTGGTCTAAAGTGCCTGCTTGGGAAAGCTTGGGTGGCTTCAGGGACCACGGTTTGATCCCCGGCACCACATGCTGCGCCAGCCCTGCCCTCGGGGTGGGCTGAGCCGGCCAGAAAAATGAGTGAATAAACAAACAAAGCTTCTGAAACAAGAAAAAAAAAAAAAAAAACATCCCTGGAATAATCATGCTCTGGATGCTTGGGCTTTCCAGACTTTACAAAGAGACAAGTTGTGTTCTCTCAAGGAGTTTATATTCTGAGAGGGAAATGTGGCCATGAAAATATAGATGTGTTGTTTATAAATTCATATGTACCCACATACAGAGATAAAAGTCATTAGATAATATGCATGGAGAAAATGAAGTGGGAGGTAGAGGAGCATGCTGAACTATGTTGTGCGTTCTGTGGAAGAGAAGTTGGGGGGGGCTGTCCAGCCCCCATCCTAGTAGACATGGCTGTCAGCATCCATTTGCTTTGTCTTGTTACATTAAAGTGCAGGTCCATGAAATGATAGTTCCTGCTAAGAGCTGCAAATAAATGTTACATCTGCTTTCTAGAATGTCACTCAACAGAGAAAAACCATGCTGTATGTGTACATGGCAGCATTTTTTTAAACCTCTGTGCCCTTTTAATCCTATGACAATTTAATAAGCTGTAAGTGTAAAGGATTGGCAAGGCAAGGGATGAGCTTGATATAATGAATTGAATGTCTTACTGTGGCTTCGAAAGAGACCCATGGTTCATGTTTGTGCACACAGTTGGGCAACTACTGCTCTGGTGAGGTACTATCCTCAGTGACTACCTGCATGGAAGCTTTCATAGTAGCTTTTGTGTGTTTGAGACTAGTCAAGGTTGAAGTTATCCGTTTGGAGTAAATCAGCTTTTTAATGTTCTGCAAGTGAATGTTTAGCTGTTGAAAAGGCTACCCCTTTTTCATTTAGTTATATTTTCTCCTTTGTCAAAGGTCACTTGACTGAATTGGTGTAGGTCTGTTTCCAGATTCTGTTTGGTGACATTGATCTATTTTTTACAATTTTGTTCCCACTTACATACTGCCTTGATTACTGTAGCTTCACAGGTTACTTTTCAAAAAAAAAAAAAAAAAAAAAATTGAGGCCATCTCAAAACTCCAATTTTTTTTCTTCATTATTGGAGTGCCTAGTGTGGGTCTTTGACCACTCTGTATAAACTTTAGAGTCATTTTGTTGATGTTTGAAAATAACTTTCTGGGATTTTATTTGAGCTTACTTTAAAAGTGTACACATAGTTGAAAAGAACTGATATCTTGATGATATTGAGTGTTCGTATCATGAACATGGACTAAATATTTATAATATTGAGATTTTTGAAGCTCCATAGGAACAATATCATCTAAAAATCTATTAATTGCTGATATATAAGAAGGTAGTTGGATTTTGTATTTTAACTTTTCTACAACTGAGGATTAGTTATAAGAATTTTCATTATTTCTGCTGATGATTTTGGTGGTAGTGGACTGTCATGTTGTACACAAAGAGAGTTTTCTTTCTTTTATACCAGTAGGTATAATTTTAATATTCTTATTTTACTATTAGAAAAAGAACTTCAAGGCAATATTGAACAAAAGTGGTTAGTGGACATATCCTTGCCTTTTTATTTTATTATTATTTTTTATTGTTGTTGATACAGGGTCTTACTATGCAGTTCAGACTCCTAGTGATCCTGCTGTGTAAGGCTCCCCAGTGCTGGGATTACAGATACCTGGTTTTGGTAGCCTGTACTTTTTGCTTTATCTTTGTGGGAAACCATCCAGTTTCTCACCATTAAATATGATAATGCAGATAGATGCTCTTAGATAGGCTGTACCAAATTGAAGAGGTTCTTGAAAAAGTGAAAGAAGTCTGTATATGGACTCAACAAATGGACTTTTGAGTAGCTCAAATCCTCACTGCTGGAGAAAGGTATCAAGATTAAAAAGTAGTTCAGTGGTTATCTAGAGTTAGGGGGTAGAGATTGGGAGATAAGGAATAGTAAATATAGTATTTTGGTTTGCATTGGCAAAAATGATCTAAGTTTGATTGTGATCATACAGTTCTGTTCATGTGCTAGGATCTATTGAAGCCTACATTTTAAGTCTGTAAAGTGCATAGTAGGTAGATTTTTTTTTTTTTTTTTTGCATTTCTGGGAAGGGTATACAGGTGTTCAGGGCTGCACTACTAGACTGACTTGTAGTGATTCCCCTGTTTACAGCCTCCTAAGAGCTGGGATTACAGGTGCGCACCACCAACCCCCGTCTTAATTGCTATCTCAGCATGCCCCGGGGGTGGGACCAGCATGGCAGGCCCAGGGATCAAACCTTGGGCCCCTGTGCCTGCTTGCAGGCACTTTAAACCACTGAGCTATTTGGCCAGCTCTAAAATTTTATTTTAATAATATTGTTTTATTTTTTAAAAAGAGTTAAGGAGAAGGTTTACTTGGAACCCACCCTGAAGTTTGTTATGTTGAAGAAACAAAACAAGATTAAAAACCATCCTGACGGTGTGGCCCTGTGTGTGGGATCTTGTGTAGTACAGACTCTCAGCTGTGCCTTTATTGGGACTTCTTTTTTTTTTTTTTTTGCTTGAAACAAGTACTTAGGAGCACTCTAAATTTATCTAATTTAATCAAAGAGAAAAAGAACCATTCTATTGTAGATATTAATCCCAGAATTAAAGTGTGAGTAAAGGTAAATAAGATGGCCTCTCTTTGGAAGCTCCCAGAGATGAAATTGACCAATCATGTGCGCACAATGGCTGTTATGTAAACAATTATGACACAGCCGTGATAATTTTTAAATATATTGTCTGTAGGCTTTTGCATTATACTGGAGTTTAATGTATCCGAGACTGTCTGACCTGCAAAAATCACATGTTTTACTTTGTGGCTCTTTACAGAGACGGTTTGCCTATGTCTGTTTCAGTGAAACTTGGGGTTGGTTTGGGGTTTCTGTCAGCCCAACAATCTTGAAGACACAGAAGTCCCTGTGCTAACAGCCAGGCAAAAGGTGACAAAACAGGTGACTTTCACAGTAGATTTAACAAGGAGAAAATGGTCAGGAGAGAAAGTATACATTTACTTTATATGATATGTATATTTTCTTCAGAGCTTGAATTTTTATAACATCCTTTCAGCAAAAAGTTTTTTTTTTTTTTTTTTTTTTTTTTGTGTTTGTGTGTGTGTGTAATACTACTTGTCCCTAAAACAGGAAGTCCTATCATTTTAATTACATGGCATGGAGGATATTTTGCTAAGTGGAATAAGCCAGACATACAAAGACAACTACTGCACAATCTCTCTTATATGTGGAATCAAAAGCAGTTGAACTCAAACTAGCTAGAGTGGATACCTGGCTGCCCTAGGCTTGAGGGTGCAGATCATCAAGAGTTGTTCCTCAAAGGCTATAAATTTCACTCAGGAGACATAAGCACAAGAGATCTATTGTACAAAATGATAACTTGTTAATGAGCATATATATGGTCTACCTGAAAATGGCTATCAGTTTCAATGTTCTCATTATAGAAAAAAAGATAATTATGAGGTTATATATGGAAATAATGAAAAACAATAAATTGGCTTGAAATAACCATCCCATAATGAATACATATTTCAAAGCACCATGTCATATGACATAAATATATACAAATTGAGTAAGTTAAAAATACACTGTAGCAGATGTAAAAGTATCATATTGATTGTTTAATATAAATTTTAAGACTAAGATATTTTCTAAGAAATTCTTTGTTTCCTGGAGCTACTCAAAGTGAAAGGAATACACATCAAAAAGACAAGAGTGACATGCATTCCAAGCATAGTTTTAGTGTTACATAGTGCTCTGATCAATATGATGAACCTTTTGAAGGTTCTTGAGACCATTTTGATGTGTATTGCTCCTGGTGTAAACTCAGTTACTGTCATTCTCTCTCTCAAGAGTAGTGTTTGAAAATAAGAGACTGGGCCAAATACCATAGTCTTGACAGGCTACAATTTTGTATTTCCTTGAATTTCCAAATATCTGTGTCAAAATTGTGTAACTGCTTATATCACATTGTATGGAATGTTATTAGAATATCAATGATGGTCAGAAAATATCAGTTCCAAGCTAAGTCAATGATATTTGATACTCAGAAAGCCAGTGATGATAAGCTCAAGTACCTATGCTATAGTGTAATAGTATCACAAAGCTTTTCTGCTGGAGGGTTAAGAATGTAAGTTAACAGATCAAAAATTGGAGAAAAAGAAGGGCTATGAAGATAGCCAATATTTTGGCCCTAGCCCTTCAAGGTCAATAAGGACTCAGGATATAAGAGAACCTGTGCTGAATATCCTATAACTCAGAGGTGTCCCAAATTTTCTGGTCAAGGAGATTATGGGACCTCAGAGGAAAGGGATAAATGAACTATAGTGTGTCTAAGGAGAGTCACCCAGAGAAAAACATTCTCTCAGACTTTCACAGAAAGCAAACTGGCCAAGCAATGGCTGTGACTCATCCTGAAGGCTAACACTAACAACAGCTCTACAAAGTACTGTCTATGGACCCAAACTTAATCCTGAGGGGATTTGACCCTGGAAGATACAAAAAAAAATGAATGTTTTGTTATATAGGTCTTGCTTTGACTTGACCTTGATTACCCAGCCAAAAAAACAAAACCAAAAAACAAAACAAAACAAAAAAAAAGCTTAATTATAATGCATGAAACACAGAGCTAGATTGGTGAGATGAGCTTTAGGAGGCTTAGATTCAATAGCCTCCAACATTACAAGCTTCACTGGTGGCCCAATGCAATTGCAGAACATTTGACTGCATATGCATCTGCTTCCTCTTAGTCCACAGAGAAGAATTTTCTTTTCCTTTCTTCTTCTTCTTCTTTTTTTTTTCTCTTCTTAGCAACATCAATAGGGAGGTGGGTCATGCCCACACTTTGTACTCTGTAGGACTATTGTGAGGACAAAATGCAATGTGTCAACTTTTAAAAAAAGAAAGGGGAAAAAGAAAAAAAAAAGTAATGTTTATTGAAAGTGTTAATGTTTAATTGTTTGATCAATCTTATATACCTATATCTATTAATCTAAACTGATCTGATGATGAAAATATGTAATATAATCATTGTTAAATTTAAACAATAAAAATATTAAATTATGAAAAAAAGTGAAAGGAATATAAAGCTAGGGCTGGAAGGTGTAAATGTGTGGGTCACATATTTGTTTTGCCTGAGAGATACTCCCTAGTTTGAATTACAGATCTCAGTGAACTGTCAGGTGGCAGTGCTGAGGAGAGAAGGCCTCAGCCATGATGGAGTGTGATGGGAGTGGGGCGGGAGCAGTGAAGGTTTGCTGTAACATGAAATCCTCATGAAACCTTGGGAGGGGACTGGGGACAGGACCCGAAGACTCCTTTCCACAGCCATGTGATTGAAAGTGACTCCTCTAGCTCCAGGGGAAGATGCAGTGCCATCTAAATTACAGCCCCCTTGAGACCAAGCCAGGAGTACCCAGTTAGACTGTGCTGCATTACTGTTCTGTAGACACTGTGCCAAAGAAATAAATATTGATGTGTATGTATGTGTGTGTGTGTGTGTGTGTGTGTGTGTGTGTGTGTGAGAGAGAGAGAGACAGACAGACAGACAGACACAGCGAGAGAGAGACAAAGACAGAGACAGAGACAGAGACAGAGATAGAGACAGAGACAGAGACAGAGAAGCAGGCAGAGAGATAGACAGACAGGAAGACAGATAAACTGAAGAACAAAAAATGCTGAGATCTGTCTGTACAGAAGCCATAAGAGGAGGCCAGGCCTGAGATGTCCAATTTAGGATTCAAGTACCTCATTGCCTACTCATTTTGCCCAAGCAGTTCATAGGTGGAGATAAAGTAGATCTTGGGTTAGCAGCTGCTCTGTAATGATACTGATTTTGCAACAGTCAGCTTAACTTAAGCAAGCCTTATTGAGTTAACTGTGTGAAGGTTGAACATAACCTTGTTAGTATCATCATCAAGCTAAAATGTGTTATGCAAGAACTCTTCCAAGTGGCTGCGATGGATTATGTCATTCTTTTCATCCCCATAGTAATCCAATGAAAATGATTCTTGCTTTACATTTGAAGAGCATGGGCAGAGTTCAATAACTTGTGCAAGTTTGTGTGATAAAATGACTTCCTCAGACAGTTAATAATGCACCCAGAAAGTCACTTGTCAACTTCTCGGTGCCCTACACAAATAGTGAGCTCATAACTGTGATGTCATCTGGCCAAGATGCCCCTTGTTGGAGCTCACCCTTATAGAGCAGAGGGTCTCTATGTATCCACTCTTTTATCCATCATGTATTTTGTGATTCTGTACTAAAGTCTACTAATTGAGATTGTGTATCCTATAGAATTTTATTAAAAATAAATGCCATTTTATCAGGCTGTGAAGAGCCTGTAAGGTTTTGTGCTTTTATTAATATGCTAATGTAGTCTTTTTTGGGCTCCAGATTCTGAAGATGAATTATCCTATCTGTCAAAGTGCCTACTTTTTTACAGAGAAAACAAGTGGTTCGACAATTGGGATAAGACTTAAATTATATTTCATAGTCTCCAATACAAAAATAGCTAACTGCTTTTATTTCAGCCAACCATATTAAAATGGCTATGAGAACTTGAATTGATAATATAATAGGAAGAACTTGTAAGTATAACAGAATCACCTTAAAGGGCCTCTTTAGTCAGTTTTATGTGGTCAGCTTGAAATATGAGTTCTATAATGAGATGTATTATATTGGAGAACAATGTGCTACAGGGGCATAACTTACAGCTTGAAACCTGAAATTATTCTAAGTACTGTTCAATGAGCTCATAGTCCTAGTTATTACATATTCATATTTTACAAATTCCTGCTCAGTGGAATTAGAGTGACTTTGACTTATTCTACTCATGAGGTGGAAATATATATATATATATATATATATATATATATATATATATATATGTAATTTTATTTTATTTTTTGCTTAGCAATGAGTTCAATCCCTGGTTCTAGAAAAATAAAAATCCAAGTGTGGCCAGGTACACAGCTACATTTCCAGCTACTCAGGAGCCTAAGACACAAGGATCACAAGTTTAAGACCAACCTGAACAAACTAGCAAAACTGCATCTCGAACAATTAATAAGGAAAAGCTGTATGAGCATGGGGTGCTGGGTATTTAGCTCAGTGTGAAGGCCCTGGGCTCAATTCTCAATGCTACAAAAATAAAAAACCCAAGAAGACAAAATGAAAACTCCAGGGGAGGAAAAAAAAAAAGGAAAAGCAAAGCAAAACAAAAACCACTTCTGTAACCCTAACACTAGGAATCTCAGACAGGAGAATCACAAGTTTGAACCTAACCTGGGCCATTTAGAGTTAACTTTGTAAGACCCTTTCTCAAAATAAAAAATGAAAAGAAAAAGGGATAGAGACTGTAGCCTATTCCCAAGGCCTTATTCAACAAACAAACCATCAAAATGAAAAACTAGAGTCTAAAAATAAAGGAATAACGTCAGTGCCTCATCATTTTAATGTTTTCTTTTCCCCATTAGCTTATTCTTTTCAGTAGTTGTGATGTTGTTGCAAAACTATATTTATAAGACAATTCCACAACCTTCAGTGAGTATAGGGCTACAGGAATATTTGGTTTCATAGCCACTGACTGTCCCTTGAATTGGGACACCATTGCTTCCATTTGTTTGCCCATCCAGTGAAGGTCAGCTGCACAGATGATAGCTGTAGGTCTGCCTAAGTTCTTGAAGAATCTTTTCCCCTTCTTAGTCTTCCTACAGGAAAGGTGACTGACCTGATGATAGTCATTTATTGATCCAAGTTTAGTGATGGTAATGCCATTTGGTAAACTTTTGAGTCTTTAGAGCAATTGTCTTCATGATCTCTGATTTGATACCTGAGATATATCCCAGGAAAGTGGAATGTTCCTTTCACAGAACAGGAGTATTCCTCCAAATAGACTGGCTTCTAAATATACTTGAGTGTCCTTTCTGTTATCTATGATCAACTGAAATTCTTGCTACATTTAGGATCTTGACATCATGGTGCCAGTTTTTAGTCTGAAACAGTTGATGAAGACAATTAGACAACCACTGACACCCTAGACATGCCCTGTATTGACATGAAGGAAATTCAGTAAATTTCCTTTTCCTGAGAATCACTTCTCGATTCTCTACTCAAAAAGGCAGCTGAATGAGATCATTAAATTTTTTTGTTTAAGCTAGAGATAAGTCAAGGCAGAAAGACAATAAAGGGAAAGCTAAAAATATTTCCAGTCTGAAGGAAGCTCCCACTTTTTTTTTCTAACTTTATGATTGTGTCCTAAAATTTTAATTAAAATAGTGTTATATTGCTGGTCAAATAAATAAACTCATAACTACATTAAAAGATTTTTTAAAAATTTTATTCAGTACAAGGTCTCACTGTGCAGCTCAGACACATAGTGATCCTCCTGTCTCAGCCTCCCCAGCACTGGGATTGCAAGTATGCACCACTATGCCTGGTTTCAGTGGCTGGCACAGTGTGCCCAGGGTTCTAGGACCTTGGATGGCATGGCATGTGGTACAGGGATTGGATCTGGGTCCTTGAGCTTGCTGAGCAGGCACTTAGACTGCGGAGCTATCTCTCTAGCCATGCATTAAAAGTTTTAAATGTTAAATATTTGAATGGCAATTCTTTATATGTCATTTTTAAACAGTATTTGTATCCTAAAGACTGTTTCATCTTTAAGCTTAATTTTTCCAACTCAAATGCCCATTATCTCAGGAATGATGTGTTTTTTTTATATATATATAATGGAATGTCACTGCACTACAAAGAATAATAAACTTGAGACTATTATAGGTAAATGGATGCAGCTTGGGACCATACTTGTAAGTGAAATAAACTACATGTGTCAACATCATATTGTCTCACTAGTGTGAGAAACTGCACAAGTGGATAACACCCAAAATGTACAACAGATATTGTGAGCTGGGAGAAACCGCTCAAAGGAAAAGAGAAACTGTGATGGGGGAAAGATATTTCTATCTCTACCTCTGCCTCTGCCTCTGCCTCTGCCTCTGCCTCTGCCTCTGCCTCTGCCTCTGCCTCTGCCTCTGCCTCTGCCTCTAGCTCTACCTCTAGCTCTATAATCTCTCTCTCTATGTATATTTTGTATATATAATGTATATATATATATATATATATATATATACAATGTAGTTACAATAATTTTACAGTTAACTTCTCTTAGTTCTTTTATGAGAAAAGTTTGTGCTAATATTGTTTAGACAGTATTTCATGCTTAAGGGCTGGGAAGAGAGCTCAGTAGAATAAGCGTTTGCCTGGCAAACGCAAGAACCTGAGTTCAGTCACCAGTCCTGCCAAACAAACAAACAAACAAACAAACAAAATAGTTCATGCTTGTACCTTGTACTCTGAGTAACTGCTATGAAGGTTACATACACAATGTGTTAATTTTTGTTAGTCTCCTAGCAGCCTGTTTTGAAGCTTTATTGTATTGTTATTGGCATTGTTTTTATTTTTTATTTTTTTAAAAAAACCTCTTTAATTCTCTACCCTTATATGAATAATTTTTTTGATGTTTAACTTTACTCATATATCTGTAAATATAAAAATATGGATTCATGGTGACTCATTGTTATATGGTAAACATGCATCATTTATACTCTTGCCCTGCACTTATCTATGATAATCTCTTACATTTTCTTTTAGTATTTATATACATTCATTGAAATACACACATGTCTATATTTTGTCATTTATTAACTTTCAACATATGCCCAGAGGCTATTTAATTCATTTGAATGCTCTACTTTCATTAAATTTTTAAAAATGGCCAGATGATTGTAATTTATAGTGAAGATTAAGTCCTTTATCCTTTGAAATAACATGTCTTGCTCTGGCATTCACAATATGTGGACCAACAGAATCAACATCCCTGGGAACTTGTGGCCAATGCAGATTCCTGAGCTTCACCTCAGCCCTCCTCTGCCAGTGGATCAGCCATGTGGGTTTTAACAGTTTCTGTAGATTCCACTTCACTAAAGGTTGAACACTACGTATCTAAACCAATTGCTTTTGCCCCCTACAAGACACTCGCCAATGTCTGAGACTGTTTCGATGATCACGAACCCATGTGAGCCTACCCCTGAGATTGAGTTAATGGAATATAGAAAGTGGAAAGTATTGACGATGTGCACAGGACAGCCCTTGCCACAGAGAGTTAGTTACCCAGCTCCCAGGACAGGGCTGCCATGGAGAAACCTACCCAGAACATGGCTCCAAAGCCTTGGTTGCCTATTACACCCAAGTGCAGAGTTTAAAAAGATCCTCTAGATGGACTCTAACATAAAAAAAATAGACAACTGTTTATCTACATCCTATTCCCTTTGGTTTTCTTTTATGAATAACTCAGTTGAAACCTAGAGACTAAAGGATGAAAATGTTGACACTGAACTTTTTTGTTTCTACAGAACTGTCCACTATGAGGGTGGCGCTGTGTCTGTCCATGCGCGGTCCCTGTGGAGGCTAGAGACACTTCGAGTTGCGTAAGTAAAACCCAGACCCAGCCTGGGATCTGAGTGCACAGAACCCTCAGTGCTTCCCTGAGAGATGAGCACACTGACAGCTCTGGCAAACAAACAGGTGAAACTGAAAAGGTGGTGGAAAGACTCTTGGCCTCTTTCTCTTTCTGCCTGCTCTGCTTTTCCTGGCCAGTTGGGTGGTTGTCCTGGAGATATGCGACGATTTTGGCTCTTCTGTCTTGGTCTTTCACCTCATTTGTTTTGGAAGATTGCTTCCTCTCAGACCCCACCTGTCCTGGTAGAGTATGCTGCTGGGGCAGAGTGATGGAAGGCTTAGAGGCAGGGCGAGGTGCTGCAAGCCTGGTGCACACTTGGGCCTGAAAGTCTAGATCAGTGATGGTGAACCGGTTAGAGCCTGAAAGCATAGAAATGGCCTGCTGCAGCGTGTGTGCCGTATGTTTCCCACCACTGGCCTAGATTTAACCTTCTAAAGGCGCATGCGAAACAGGGAATTTGAACACGAATGACAGGAAAAGAGTTATGACCAGTGGTTACTACCTTTGCTTACAGATATCTTGAGAGCTGAGCAAGAAATTTGGATTATAGTTAAAGCGATTCTCTATCCTCATGTAAGGATTTATACACATAATTTTTGAATGGATTCCAAGGCTGCCTGAAGGTTGCCTTTAATTATCTTTACATAATGCAACATTAATGATAAAGGTATCATTTTAAATTATTATAAATAGAATTAATAAATCAGTCAAAAATTTTTAATAATTGGAAGTCTCAGTTCTTTTTCTAAAAGCCACTGAAGCTGGGTATGGTTACACATGCCTGTAATGCCAGCAATCCAGAAGCTGAGGCAAGAGGATCACTGTGGGTTCAAGGCTGGCCTGAACTGCATGG
Source organism: Myocastor coypus (assembly GCA_004027025.1). Lineage (NCBI taxonomy): Eukaryota > Metazoa > Chordata > Mammalia > Rodentia > Myocastoridae > Myocastor > Myocastor coypus. The sequence goes on along the minus strand of PVJA010002823.1, from coordinate 3,064 downwards.
TGAAACCCTTTGTTGAAGACAAAACACAGAACAAACAAAAAAACCCCACTAAGTTTTTAATGTATTTTCATTTATTATGTTATACTTTAAGGAAATTATTAATTTAAAGACTACATAGGTGAGAGGAAGGGACTGTCTTAGAAAAGTAGTTGTCTTTATAGATTTTTTCATGAGAAATAATTGCATATCTGCTGGTGGCTAAGATGGCTTAATGATCTTCATTTGTTTGGATCAAATAAGGTAGCCCACATGATGATTTTGAAAACTGTATATACATCCTTGAAGTGATTTCTGTTTTTTTTCTTACAGTAGCAGGGATTGAGAAAAGAGATGAACTATATAGACTTGCTTCCTTTAGTTCATATATTATAAATATGGCAGCTTTATATTGTATGTTGTAATTAGGCTGAGGCCCAGGTTTTAATTGCTGCTTTTGGCACCGAGGATGCTGTTGGATCAAGTCCTGACTGGTTTTGTTAGGTGGAGTGGGAGCCATATACGGTGGGGGCAGCCGTTCAGATTACGCCATGTCACAACCGGAAAGTACCTGAGTCTCTTGGAAGACAAGAACCTTTTGCTCATGGACAAAGAAAAAGCTGATGTGAAATCAACAGCATTTACCTTCCGGTCTTCCAAGGTAAAATGGACGATAGCAGTTTGGTTTCTCTGTAAATATCTTCTCATCATGTTTCATTTGATGTTAGAAACATTAAAAGAATGATATAAGCATGTTTTCCATACTTTTCTAAATTTCGCATTTCCATATTCTTGTCCAGTAAAATCAGATGCTTCATTGGGTTTCTGGTTCTTTGTTTGTTTACTTAATACATTGCCATCCCTCTTCATGGATTTTCCTGGGTATCGGCAATATAGGTGTCCATAAATCTTGTCATGTTATTTGACAGGATGAGCTTAAAGAAGACTCATTTTTTTTTTTTTCCAGACATACACTTTGTCACCCGCTCTTGTATACAGGACTGACTCTGTGATGATTTGTCTATCTGTGCATTTCATGGAAATGGTAGAGTTTGTCATAAAGATAGGAATGGCGTTTAGCTGCTGGCTAGCTTCTGCTGTGGGTTTCTTACCTAGGTGAATCTTTTTCCTAAAAGACCAATTTTCCATAGATCTAATTAATTGTGAGTCTCTGGTCTAATACTTGCATCCTTTCATGGCATAGCATTGAGAGCCTGATCACTGCATGTGGGGCTTCCAGGAAACATGCTTTACCACTGTTAGCAAGTGTTAGGTCCATTTCCTTTCTACCTTACAGAGAGGGCAGAAAAAAGCAAACATTGACTTTATTGAGTAAGAAAAGGTTCATCTCTACATTCTTTATGATGTGTTTCATGTTAATATTTAAATTACAGGAGAAGAGATAGTAATTGTAACAAACAAGAATTTCATCATTTATGAAAACTTAACATATATATATATATATATTAGTCTTTTTTGTCAAAATTGTACTTTTGGGTTTGGAAACTGTGTGTTTATGTTAAGGAAATTTAGAAAACTGAGAAAAGGATATATAAATAAGAAATATCTTAATTATTTGCATTAGTTTTTACCATAAAATATACAAACATTTTATATATATATATATATATATATATATATATATATATATATATAGTTTTAGTTTATAGGTCTTCCTTTCATCAGACAATGTATTTTTCTATTTTATATTTTTGTATAAAATAGAAAAATCTAGTATGTGTTAAATGTTTTTAATCATTGCCCTTTATTATATATTCAGATTGTTCTTATACCTGTATATTAACTAGTATAGCTACCATTAAAGGCACAACAAATGACAGAGAGGCAAAAATTCTAAAAACTCAGTGACCTGCTTGGATGTCCTGGAGCTTTTATGTCCTGACACCTGCTCTGGAGGATTCTGCCTGTGGGAAGACGCTGCAGCTTCTGAGTGGGCATTGTCTTCTGTGGTGAACACAGAGAGCGGAGGTGGCAGAATCCAGTGGACGACCCCAGAGTCTGTGCACAGTGGGTTCTCCATGGGGCTTGCAGTCAGGGTGGGTGCTGGGGGGCTGAACTGCTGCATTTCTGTGGTTGGAAGCACAGTTGATCTCACTGTGTAAATCTCAGTGCCTGTCAGCCTCTTCCCCAAGCCCAGCTAAGCATGGAGGTAGGAATTTGCTAGGCTATCCAGGTAGCACTACACTGCTGAAAGGGGAAATAGAACCCACAGGAGAGGAATCAGCTATCTGGCAGCAGAGGTCCTTTGCGTGCAGGAAAGATGGGCCTGCGTAAAGTTACAGTCAGCCCCATGACAGTGCAGTTCTGAAACCAGAGGCTCTGTAAGATGCACGAAAATGAAATCCAGTGGAAGTGGCAAAACCTGAGTGGACATAGCTCATTAGAGGCAGATGAAACGATTTCCCAGTCTATCGCATTGTAAAAGTCAGAAGGCTCTCTCAGAACCTGGTGGAGAATGAAAAAGTGAGAGGTGTAATGAGCGCTCTGGTGGCCTCCTGTCAGCCAGAGTCAAATGTCTTAAAACTGAGAAATCAGCTAATAGAAGCCCGCAGGTGTTTAGCAGGAAAAGGATAAGCACTCAAGTGTCACATCAGCTGCTGACATAAGGTGGTAGATGAGAGAGGGGATGGCGAGACAAAGAGAAAGGGCCACACAGGGACCCACAGATGCCCCAGGCACAGTGGTGCACGGCTGCTGTCCCAGGACCCAGCCGATGGTGAAGGGGGCTCTTGAGTTCAAGGCCAGCTTGGGCAACCTAGTGAGAGCCTTTTCAAAGTAAAAGGATGAATGAGAAAGAGCTAGGGGTGTAGCTCAGTATGTTCAGGTTTCGATACTCAGTACCACAAACACAAACAACACGCCCTCCCTACAGGTACAGAAACACTATAAGGAAAGACCAGGGAGAAGCATGAAGATGGAGAATCTAAAATGTGGCAAAGTGAAGATCTAGTATTATTAATACATGTACATGTGTTATATAGTATAGACCACACTGATATATCTAGCTATAGATAGATACATTTATATTACATAGAACTTCTCTCTCTGTCCCTTCCCTCCCCTCCCC